>JAXBDA010000842.1:15224-69147 GCA_036023075.1 Gaultheria prostrata | reverse complement strand
GCAAAAATGGGGCGGATGTGTCAGGGGGTAAATGGGGAAAGGGCTGGGGTAGGGTGTGTCAGGGAGGGGGGAAGAGTGGTTCTCCAATTTTATCGGAGAAAGGGAATTCAAGGATATTCTGGTAATTTAAGCGTCGAAATTGAAGGGCAATAAGGTCAAAAAATTTGGACCATTTCTCGATTTGTGCGTGTCATCCTTGCGCAGGGGCCATGCTAATCTTCTCTGTATCGTTCCAATTTTATCGGATGTCCCCGAAGGGACACTTTGTTCCTGCTCCGCTTCGTTATTTATACCGCGTTAGTTTCTGACTATTGGTCGATGTGGGACGAAACAAACCAAAGGAAATAGTGAAAGACAGGCCTATTCTTCTACTAGCCTATATCTGGGACCTATTTCTGAAGGATTTAAAGAGAGAGGGAGGGGTGATTAAATACAAGCTGAGCACCAAAATACATAGAGATTTCCTAGATATGCATGATCTAGCCAATGATAACCGTTGGATTCATCAGCGGTTTTCAAAGGTTTGAGTTTAGAGACTGCCAAAACTATGGAATCTGGCCTTGGAAAAAGGGATGGTGGCTCTATTTTTCTCCTATAGTGATACATGTACAACAAAAGTGTCCAACTCGGCTCCAACACACTCACATGGTGCGTGGAGCCCACACACACTTCACTTATCATTTTTTATTTTTCTCTCCTTTTCTGGAAAAAAAAAACACAAAAGCTTAAACTTTTATTGGAAATATGAAAGGGGTGTTGTGAGTCTTTTGACATAAATTATTCATTTGGATTATTTTTTTGTACTTATTCAATTTTTTAAGTTTTTTTTTTTGTAGAGTATTATTGATTCGTGTCGATGAGAAAAAATTTAGAAGTAAAACACAAAATATTATTCTACTATACAATTAAACTCTCTCTTCAACACTTACACATGTACCAGTACGGGTGGAAACTTAGCCACGTACATTCTTCGTAAAGCCATATGCTCTCATTCTCAATTTTCGATTTATGCTCATGCTCTCAATTCCGCTTCGATTTATGCTCATGCTCTCAATTCCGGTTTTCATAAGTTTTAGTAATTTGAAATGTTTTCTAAAGATGGTTTCATGCTTGCGCTCCTGCTCACGCATGTGTACAAACATATGTACATAAGTGGAACCCCTTGGGTTCCTTCTCTCACGTCTCTCTCAAGGATGTGTGTGTGTGAGAGAGATTTGTCATTTGAGTGAGAGAATGTTAGTAATTGGGAGCACGTTACAAAAAAATACACAAAAAACTGGGCAACAATAGCCAAGTAGAGCTGGTTCAACCTAACCAAAAGACTACAAGATGAAAGAGCAACAACACAAGCCAACTGCTTTATGCAATACAGCAGTTGTTTGCTTTCTTCTTTCGTAGCATTTTCAAGCTACCAAATGCATTAAGACCCAAGAGGGCCAACATTAAGAAATCAGATTATGTTTCTCTTGTTTTTCTCAAAGTAAATCATTTGCCCAGAGCATCAATACTTGTTAACGCATGCCCAATAGATATGATTTTGATTTTATACTTTCCTTTTGAACGCCAAAAAAGTATTTTATTAATCAAATGTGAGTGATACAAGAAAATAAAAGAGCAAGAGAGATAAGATATCACAACAAGAGCACATCATCCCAATGAGGTTGGCACCATATACACTTGCAAAATATGTAGCCAATTGCAGTCGATAGTGATAGATGGAACCTACACTATTTCAACCAATAAGAGGCAAGGTAATATTTATCTTCTTTTAAGCAGGGTGAAAAAATCGCACTCGGGGAAGAGAGGGAAAGGAACAGGTGCACCTGAAGTGAAGGTTATTTGCCGGAGAGAAGAGAAATTTGAGGGTATTTTGGTAATTTAAGCATCGAAATTGAACGGCAAAAAAGGTCCACAAAAAATTTGGATCATTTCTCGATTTGTGCGTGTCATCCTTGCGCAGGGGCCATGCTAATCTTCTCTGTATCGTTCCAATTTTATCGGATGTCCCCAAGGGGACACTTTGTTGTTGCTCCGCTTCATTATTTATACGTCGTTAGTTTCTAAACTACTGGCCGATGTGGGACGAAACAAACCAAGGAAATAGCGCTACGAAAGGCAGGCCTATTCTACCCTAGCAATCTGGGGCATCTGAACGAAGAGAGAGAGAGGGATAATTAAATACAATCTGAGCACCAAAAATACATGGGGATTACCTAGAAATGCATGATCTAGCAAATTATAACCGTTGGATTCATCAGGTTTTCAAAGGTTTGAGTTTGTAGAGTGCCAAAACTATGTGGAATCTGGCCCAAGGAAGGCTCTATTTTTTCTCTTCTTTTCTGAAAAATAAAAAAACAAAGCTTAAACTTAGAATTAAGAAAGGAGTGTTAAATGGATTATTTTTTTGTTCTTATTTAATTTTTTAACTATTTGTTTGTTTTGCGGTCATTTTTTTTTTTGGATTATTAGTCCATCTCGATAAGAGAAATTTTAAAAAAAAAATTTAAATGAAAATCTTTAAATAATTTTCTAAAGACAAAAGTATTTCAAAAGAGACAATCTTTTTATAGTATTATTTATGTCTTAAGTTATAAAAGATTTAGTTTTGATTCCAAATCTTTACGACTACATCAATTGGGAAAATTTAGTTTTTTTTTTTCCCATTTGGGTTTTCAAAATCTTGGAGTACTGTTAAAAGTATGTTCACCCAAAATAAACACGTCTACTGATCTCAAAATATTTCAAATTTGACTCTTTCTATAACACTTACACACTCCACTAGTAGGGGTGGAACCTTAGTCACATTCATTCTTTGTAAAGTCATATGCTCTCATTCTCAATCCTCCTTCTATGTTCCTGTTCTCAATTCCCGTTCTCATAAATTTTAGTAGTAATTTGGAATGTTTGTTAAAGATGGTTTCACGCTTACGCTCCTGCTCACGCATGTATAGTTGTGCACAAACATATGTAAGGGTGGAACCCTTGGGTTACCTCTCTCGCGTTTCTCTAGCGGATATGTGTATGTGAGAGATTTGTCATTTGAGATTTGGAATCGATTTCTCCCTAATTTCTCATCAATTCTAGGCTTGAATGTCTCTTATTTCCATTTTCCCTTTTATTAGTGAATCATCTTATAACAACTATTAAGAGACCTTATTTCTTGTTTTTCTTTTCAAATTCGTTAATAAACAAATCAAAAGACCAGGAACCGAAGGTTAATTGGGCCGGAAACATTTGCAGATGTTCCACAAATTGACTTATGGTTTTAAGTGAGGAAAACTGACTTATTGAATGAACTTCGGTTGATGTGTTGTGAGAGAGACCTTTCTCGTAAAGTACAATAAATCAATTTTGAGTTTAAGTCAATTTTATGAAACAAATGTAACCATACACCATGTCCCTCCCAATTTGATGGATTTTATATCTTTTCAAGCACCACCAAGTTACTTATTCTCAAAATTAGATGGTGTTTTTGGACTAATTACCAATTCTTATTTTTCCTTTGAGCTCCTCCACGAAGATATCGATCATAGACATCATAGCCCATTAAGATACAAATCCTTGTTCTTGATTTTCAGATTTCGTCCAAATTTTTGCTAAAATACTAGACCAAGGTCCGTAAGACATTATCTAATATTTATCATTTGCACAATATGTAGCCAATTGCAGTCAATAGTGAGAGATGGAACTTACACCATTTCAATCAATAAGAGCGAATGTAATATTTACCATTTTTTAAGAAGGGTGAAAAAATCGCACTCGGGAAAGAGAGGAGAAAGGAACAGGTGCACCTAGGGATGCACAAACACCGAGTTGGGCCGGGCTTATACTAGATAATAATGAGATTTGTGTATTCTCAAACCCGGTCCATTAACAATAGGGCTTCATTTAATATGTACAAGCCTGACCCCATTAAATTTTAATTTCTCAAGCTCGTCCAACAAGCTCATTTATTTTCTAAAGCATACTATCACAAACATAAATTAATCAATCATAATAATCAATGAGGACCTCCAACCAAAAGATTAAAGAGATCAACAAGAAGAATAGCAAAAAATATTTAAAAGAAAAAGATGAAATATTTAAGAGCAGATGAAGATGATTGTACTCTTCAATAAGAGGTGAGATCTTACTTGATAAGGGGAGATGAGGAGATATACCTCGTCCTCAAGATAAACAAACACTAAACACATGCCTCCTCCCCAATCCCCCTGCCCCACATAAAATAAAACAAATTAAAAACTGGGCAACAAAACCTAAGTAGAGCTGGTTCAACCCAACCTAAGCAGGTGGTGGGCTAGCTAATGCGGTAGAACTCTTAGATGTCTCACACTGCATCTCGAGATTGAGTCTCATTCCGCTTCCCCATATAATAGATTAGAAATGACAAATGAAAAAAGGAAAAGAAAAAAATCCTAGCCTAACGGCAAGATGAAAGAGCAACAACACAAAGCCCAGACCAAGTGATCACTTGGGAAGAAACTTTTGTGCAAGGGAATGGCTACAATACACATCTTTATAGGTGTGTATCATATGCGTCTATTGTATGGTTTATATTGTGTTACCTTATTAACAATCGTAACATTTTTTAATGTTTCGTTACTTTTTCAGCAATATGATTCGTAACATTTTCTATGATTCATAATATTTCGGTGTGTCTCGTAACTTTTATATAAAAAAAATCGTAACTTTTATTAATAAGAGATAATCGATTTGTAATTTTATAGGGTTCCGTATGATACACACATGAATAAGGAATGTATATTATAGAGTTTCCCTTTGTGCAATCCCGCAACAAAATTAAATGAACACTGCTACGTACACAGAAAATATACCTAGAATTTGAAATTCAATGGTCCAAATTCACTTAATTAAATGGGAACAGAAGTACAGAGTCTACAGACACTTTTTCGGTACAAAAAATTGCTGGAGTCATGTCCAACATAACAACACAGAATCACATTATGGACCAGAGTAACCAAACAATCTATTTGTAATGTCCCAAAATTCCGTAAATTTTCTATTCTCAGTTGAAGAACCAAGCCTACCTCCTCCACCAAGAATGATCTTATATATCACCTCCCACCTTTCCCAAGAGAACAGAAACATATTCCAAGCTTTTTCCTTTGGAATCCTCCCTCCTGCCAGAAGACCAATTTAACCACACGACACTGCCGGATTCGTAATATACTTCCTCCGTCCCATTTGGATAGTCTCATAGTATTTTTTTGGGGGATGTCTCAAAAAATATGTCCACTTTCCAAAATCATCAA
This sequence comes from Gaultheria prostrata, assembly GCA_036023075.1. NCBI lineage: Eukaryota > Viridiplantae > Streptophyta > Magnoliopsida > Ericales > Ericaceae > Gaultheria > Gaultheria prostrata. The sequence continues at coordinate 63,874 of JAXBDA010000842.1, read as the reverse complement.
TAAATATTTGATAAAATTCCATTATTAATCTTTAAAAGTGATGTAATCATTATGTTATCTTAAAAATTGAAATGTTTTAACACTTTTTGATGCAACCAGTATGCTCCTTTATTCCAAATGGGACTATTAGATTGGCACGGATGTTTCTTGTAAGTTTTAAATTTTCACAATTAAATTTTTGTTTGTCTTTATTTGAATTTTTGTTAAATTTACGTCAAAGTACGTAGGATACAACAGTTGTTTGCTTGCTCCTCGTAGCATAGCAAACTGACTTTAATGATGTGTTCACCAAATACATCAAGAACTAATATTAAGGAACCAGATTTTGTTTCTCTTGTTTTCTCGAGGCAGATAATTCGCCCAGAACGTTAATACTAGTTGGGACAGCTAACGCATGCCCAATAGATACGGTTTTGATTTTGTACTGATTTCATCTTGTATCTTAAAAATAATGAAAATTTCTTTTGTCGATCAAAAGAAATAGACACGATTTCGATTTATGAGTTCTTGCAAATTCTGGATTTTAACTTTTCAAACACCACCATGATACTTATTCTCAAAACTACATTGTGCTTTCGGAACAAATAACAACATTTTTTCCTCCGAGTTCCTCCATGAAGATAGTGATCATAGCCATTAAGATACAAATCCTAGTTGGTAATTTACAAATTTCACCCAAATTTTTCGAAATATTATTCCAAGGTCCCGTAAATTATGATATTTGTCGTTTATGATTGCCGAACATGATCTCATACTTATAGATCAGCCTGTTGGGTAGTAACATGATAATAAATCCCCAGTTAGTGACGTATCTTTCTCTTCCTCTCGATCAAGAACATAATAAGTCTACATTCTGTATCTTTCTCGCTCTACGTAGTTACACAGTTACACCATGCACTGTCGATATGTACACCTAAATGTGCGTTTTAGATAAGATTTCACTCCGAATAAAATAAAATCGTAGATTCTCCCTGTCTATACTTCTTTTCTTTGAATAGACACAAGTGAAAGAAGGGAGAAGATATTCCACATGGGTAGTTACACTTCCCTTTTGTTGCCCTAAAATAAGAAACATATGTACACTTCTAGTTGTTTCTCATTTGTGCAAGAGTCAAGAGAATCTAATCCAAAGATGACTTACACTTAGCCCGAGATACCCACATCAACACGTGGAGAAAATCCATTACTAGTTTCCAACCTAAGCTAAAGATCTAATCTAATTATGCAAAGAGAGTTTTTTTTTTTTTTCCATTCGATATACATCAGCGGGGAGTAACGGAGGAATTAATGAGTTAGTCCAAAGAGGATCTAGAAGTTATTCATAGCTCTAAACCCCAAACGCCTCTGCCGAGGCTCGAACCCTAATCTCATTTGTGGGAGAACCAGAAGATAACCGCTAGTCTACAAGCCCTTGGTTTATGCAAAGAGACTTTGAGAGGAGGATTTTGAACAACTTTAATTTCCTATTCAAATATGGTATGGATTGTTTTTTAATGGTTTGATGTGTTGAGATCTTATTGGTTCTTGATTATCAAACTATTGAGGCAAGGCCAGTCAGCCTTATAGTTTTGTTTTCCAAGAAAAAGCAAACAAATCCAAGGGTAACTCAAGTGGTAATAGGGATTAAGATTTAAGACGTAAACTAAAACATTCTGAGTAATTTGAAACTTGATAGCTTTTTGGGGCCAGACCGCTACAAGAGTTTCTCTAGTGAATTTTCTAATCTCGTTGTAGATGGTTTGCCTTAAACTGAATCAAAAAGGAAATTTATTCGAGCCGTAACTAAGTTGGCCCGCTGACCGGAAAACCTAAAAAAAGAGAGGACCTAGATGGTTTGCCTTAAACTGAATCAAAAAGGAAATTTATTCGAGCTGCAAATAAGTTGGCCCGCTGACCGAAAAACCTAAAAAAAGAGAGGACCAAATGAGGATGATACTGGTTGTTTTGCTCCATTATTCAAATGGAGAATAATTAGTGAGACAATCTATGTCTTTGTCATGTAGATATAGTGCCCATACTTTCGGCAAGATTCAGGGTTCTAAATTTCAACCATATTTCGCCGTGTTTGGCTTAGGGTTTATGTGAGCTACTAATTTTTAGTTCTAGCATTTTTGTATTAATAAAAAGAAATTGGAGTTGTGTCAGTCTGTTTTGCCCAACTTTTTGCTTAAACCTTTTTAAAACAACCTTAAATAAATAAATTAAAAAGTCAGTAAACCATTGCAAGAGAAACTTGTTTTCAGATTTCACTCAATAAATATAATTCGTTTGTAACTTAATTGAGAAACAACAAACAGGTCATTTAACCTTAAACCATAAAATCGGTTGCTTACTTTGCAAGCAAAACAAACTTGCAAGAACTTGAACATTAATTTAAAACATTGGAGCTTATTCTTTTTTCCCCACCTTCGTTTTGTTTGATTATTTGGAGAAAATTAAGAGACCACAAAGGCAAAGTCGACTTTCAAGGGAACCAGGGTCCTTATAGAGTTATAGTGCCCAAAGGCGCTGCACCCTTGTAATGCTCAATCTAAACCGTCCGTGTGCACGCCAAGTGATATCAAGTGCTTTGGCACTTTGGATTTGAGCTGATAAAGCAGTATTGACCTCCAATATAGTAACTCAATTCATAACTCCTCAAAGCTACCTATGGCAACAAAGAAAAAAGAACTTATGTTTGTGTGCACGCCAAGTGATTTCAAAAAATGTTTAATGGTAACAACTGCAGTGTAACAATATAGGGAGCAAATATTTTTGAAAAAATCATTTCTAAAGTTCCTAAATCCATGTGCAACGGTCGAGTACTGACCGCACAACCCGTCAATCAATTTAGTATCGAAACGGACCAATATGTTAAGGAAAGTGGTCGAGACTCATGCAATTTCATTTACATCTCCTTGCCGGGCTTAACTTATGTAACGTATGTCCAATACATAAAACCTTGGTGTGTGTGTGTGTGTGAGAGAGAGAGAGAGAGAGAGAGAGAGAGAGAGAGAGAGAGAGAGAGAGAGAGAGAGAGAGAGAGAGGAGCTCGGCCAATTTTCTAGAGACCTAAATAAGAAATGGAAATTAAGGACAGAAAATCAGGAGATGGAGTTAGCTGGATTGAGTCAAATTATGCAAACATTAATTTGTTGGTTGACGCAATCAAAGGAGAAATTTTTCAATGCCGAATGGGTACCACGTGGCGCGCCACGTGGTACCCTGCAGCCAATCACATTGCGCCAGCTAGCCCCTCTTTTCCACGTTTGCTGCAACAAACGTTTCCCCATTCCTGTTCCTCTCCCGTTTGTTAACAAAAGGGGGAAATCAAAACCCCTCTAAAATCTGAAATTTTCAAACCCATTTGGCCTCTCTCTCCTCCCCTCCCCGCTCAAATCCCACACTATCTGGTATGAATCTCTCACACACCCTAAATTAAAAAATCCCCAATATCTTTCTCTCTCTCTCTCCCCATTAAGAAGAAAAACAAATCAAGCTCTCAGAGATTAAGAAGAAGAATAAATTAAGAGATGAACTCAGTGGAGGAAGAATCACCCACAGTGACGATGGATTCCAATGACCAAATACCTAGATCAACTCAACAAATGGGTATGTTTTTTTAATCTTTGCCCTCCAATATCTATGACTTTTTTCATAACGTGGGGGATCAATAATGGGATTTTTTTATTCTTTGCCCTCCAGTTTGTCTCATTAATTTTTTAATGGATGTATCCTTTGTTTATTAGTTCTTTGATTGGTATTTTATTCATATATGCAGATGGCTTTTTAACTACTCAAAAAGAATGTTTTGAGTTAAAAATTGGAATGAAAGTTAATGGTGAAAAAGAAGCTTATGACATGTACAATGGATATGCATTCAGCAAGGGCTTTAGCATTCGGAGAGATGATAAAACTTTCAAAAGAGGTACGAAAGAAGTGATTCGACGTACTTTTGTGTGTTCTAGAGAGGGGTTCAGAGAATTTAGTGATCATAGTGAAGAAAAGAAGTGTAACAGGTTAGATAGTAGATGTGGATGCGGAGCAAGGGTTATTTTTAAAGTGGAAAATGGTGTCTACGAAATTAGTCAGTTAGTTGCTGAGCATAACCACCCTATGGTTGAATCAGGTCAAAGACACTTAATAAGGTCTGCACGTAAAATACATGATACAAGTAAGGGTGTTATCAAATCCATGGTTGATTCTGGTATAAGGGTGAGCAAAACTTTTGCATACATGTTAAATGAAGGTGGTGGTTATGAAAGTCTTGGGTACACGGAGACTGATTGTCATAATTTTATACAAGTTGAACGATCAAAGAGAATTGCAGCAGGTGATGGTCAGAGTGTAATGAATCATTTCAAGCACAACCAATTAGAGAATTCAATGTTCTTTTACACCGTACAAGTTGATGAGGAAAATCGAATGAGTAATTTTTTTTGGAGAGATGGGATATCCAAGTTGGATTATGAATGCTTTGGAGATGTAGTCTTTGACACAACAACCTACCGGACAAACAAATATAACATGATCTGTGCTCCATTTGTAGGGGTGAATCATCATTGGAAAAATGTGTTATTTGGTTGTGCATTTTTGTCTGATGAGACTACAGCTTCCTTTATTTGGTTGTTTAATGCATTTCTTGAGCTATGGGTCACAAGGCACCGAAAACCATTTTCACTGATCAAGATCATGCAATTGGTAATGCGGTTGCACAAGTGTTTCTGAATACACAACATCGTTTATGTGGGTGGCACATCTCAAAAAATGCTGCTGTGAACATTTATAGTCTCTATCAAAAAGAAGGATTTAGGGGTGCTTTTAACTTCTTGTTGTATCATTGTGATAATGAAAAGTATTTCGAGGAGAAGTGGAAAGAAATGATTGACAAATGGGAGTGCGCCGATCAATCTTGGCTTTTAAAATTATACACTCTTCGGCAAAAATGGGCCCCTGCCTTTAGTCGTGATGTGTTTTCATGCGATATAAATTCTAGTCAAAGAAGTGAGAGCACAAATAATGTTTTCCAGCATATGGCATGTAAGACCTTGGCTTTAACAGAATTCGTGGATCATTGTGGAAAAAATGCTGAAAAGATGCGTAAGGCAGAAGTGATCAATGATTTCAAGTGTGCTAGTGGAAACCCTTGTATTTCATCTCGTGATTGTGCCATTTTGAAGCATGCATGTAAGGTGTACACCCATAAAATGTTTGATAAGTTTCAAGATGAGTTCAACCAAACTACATCAATATCGGTGCTTCGATGCGTGCCTAATGGGACATTCCTAACATATACGATGAAAAGGCAAGGTGGTAATAGAGAGTACATTGTAGAGTTCAACCCTTCTGATCGTTCAATCTCTTGTTGTTGTAAAAGGTTTGAATCCTTGGGATTATTGTGTCGCCATGCATTGCGAGTTTTGAATTTGAATGATGTCTATGAAATTCCTGAAAAATATATCTTGAAGAGATGGACGAAAGATGCAAAGCAAGATTATGGCATGATGGAGAGGCACGCTAATTGAGCAAAAGATAAGTGTGGCAGTTCAGCTAAAACATTGCGCCTTAACAGGTTAATGCGGAAAGCGTTTGCACTTATGAACCTATGTGCGAATTTAGAAGCAACTGCTGAGATTGCAGAACGAAATATGGATAGGACTTTTGAGGAAGCAAGAAAATATAATGCATCTTTATGTGGTGGAGATACAGGTGATGTTGGGGACACTTCTATACCAGTTTTCGATGTCCCGATTATGGATCCTCCGCGGCGTAGGAAAAAAGGACAAACTAATGGTAGAATGAAGGGTGCTTTAGAGAAAAGAAAGAAAAGGAAAACATCTGGAAATGTTCTTAACAATAATCCTATACCAGGTATGACCAAATATGTATTCCGACTTTTTCAAGTTAGATTTATTTGTACAATATTTAGAATGTAAATTTGTTTTTTTTTTAGACTTTCCAGTGCCATCAAATGTTATGCAACCTCCAACATCTTCCACGCCAACACCAAATGACTTGGTATGATGAATTTAATGTTGTCTTGCATTTCAATTAGCATTCATTCTAGAAATTCTACAAGTCTTTCGTTGACTCTTTGTAGTTCCATTGCAAATGCAGCTCTCCGAATACCCGCCGGGTTATTTTACAAATATGATGCAGAGTCTCTTGTAGTATCTGAGCCAGGTACTATTTTTTTCATGAATCAGTTTTTACTTAAAATGTAATGTGCTACGAACAGTTGAAACCATAGTAATCATTTACATTTGTGTATTTACTTCTTGCAGGGGCAGGATTGTGATGTGGTGGGAATGCGAACATCTCCAATGCCACGTGCCTTATATTTTGATGCCTTGGAATTGCTCTAGTGCAGATTTTGTCAAGTGTAGTAGGCAGATTTTGGCAGATTTTTTAGATGGCACGGCTTTATGACATTTTTATGTACCTTATATTTTGGCAAGTATAGTTGGCAGATTTTTGAGATGGCTTTATGACATTTGTATGTTCCTTATATTTTGTGAATGGCAAATGGTTATTGTAATGGTTTTTTTATTGGCAATCTGCTGCTGCTACATTTTGATATCATATGATTTGCTTGTCAATTAATTTGCTGCTGCTACAAGTATAGTTGCTGCTTCGGTTGATTCCTGTGGTTCCCCTCTTATATGCTGCTACATTACTCATGTTGCCATTCAAAAAAAAAATTGACAGGGTTTACTTGCTTTATGGACTAGCCCACGCCTTGCGTGTTAAACTAATAACAGCAACAAACAAGCAGCAACCAAAGAGCACAAGCATTCTACTTATGTTTGGAAAAGTTGTGTATTATGACCACCAAAAAGAGATCAAGGGGATTGCCTTGGAATCCCTTACAAAAACAGATTGAAATTCTACTAACAACATTGTACTTGTGTTTGGAAAAGTTGTGTATTATGACCACCAAAAAGAGATCAAGGGGATTGCCTTGGAATCCCTTACAAAAACAAATTGAAATTCTACTAACAACATTGTACTTGTGTTTGTAAGATGGACATTCTCAACTGTGGCCTTAACAACTTTCCATGAGCAAAAGTTCTGAGGGGAGGTATGCATGGCAGCACTGTGGTTTGCTGCTTAGAGATGGTTCCAGATTTTGAAGGCCCAAAGTTCTCTGAACTTTTGGTGGTGATTGGAAATCATAATGACTTTGGCTAATGTTTTAATGATAAAATCACGCCTGGCATGGAGTTATTTGAGGCCAAGAAGATCATCATGGTCTTGCTCATACTGAGCTGTTAGGAGACCAAATTACCAATATGCTATATGTTGTTGACACGATTGATTGGAATGTTTGGCTCTTGGCTATGCTCTTGGTAAATAGAAGCAGCAAGGCTCAGCTTAAGCACCATTCCAAGGCCTGAGCGCTTCACACATCACCGCACTTCCTCAAAATTTAATCCCAGACAACAGCAAAAAAGTGGCCTTATTACCCTCCATCTGTAATGAAACAATGAAACACAACAAGAAGCTTAGCGATAAAGTAGCGCCACAAAACAACACAATTTTCAACAATTATCTTTCTCAAGAAGATCCACGATTCAATTACCAGGAGCAAATGACCAAATTACAAGGAGATCATATCTAAGTTCGAACCATATCGCTCTGAATTACAACACTACGTTCCGGTATCTAACAGCAATTCAACTAAGGAAAAAAAGCAAATCTATTTCCAACATGTTACATATCGTGCAATTTTTGTGGGGGTGTTTCTGCACTAATGAGTGAACGAAACTAAATTGAGTGGGGGAGCCTTTTATCCCGATCATTTGAGAGCGATAGAAGAGGTAAAGGATTCATAAGCAGTCCAGATATTCACTTGGAAATATATTCAAACACCTTGCCTACTGCTGTAAGTACCTTCTTGTCGAACACCTGGCCTACCATCACACTGCGTGAACACCAAAGTGTCTAGTAAATGGATTGGGAGACAATAGAAATATCTACAGCGACCAGATTTTGGGTTACTTTTATTCCATTGCCATGCTCGGGAGCCGTTTGTTTCAGAATCAAAGACTCAAATTGGGGAAAGATTGCAGTACAGAAACGGGCAAATTTATTGAACATAGTACGCAAATGGAATAATACCTTGATTGATGAATGATTCGGCAGTCTTCCTTCGTATGTGCATCCAGCGGCGCAGCAGAAGGCTAGGCAATTGGTCGATCGCGGAGTAAGTGGACGAGGATCAGTTGAGGCGGTGAGCAGGTGGACGAGGATCAGTGGTTGTACGCCGGTGATGATGGTCGTACAACGAGAAAGGGGGCGGCACCGATGGTGGTGGTCTTATGGCGTCGGCGGCGATGGGCTCCGTTTCTCTCCACATAAACCAGAAAAACCAGATAAGGAGAGAAAGTGGATCTGGGAGGGGAGAGAGTAAAATGGGTTTCAAAATTTTCAGAATCGAAAAGGGGTTTTGATTTCCCCGTTTTGTTGACAAACGGAAGAGAAACGGAAATGGGGAACGTTTGTTTCAGCAGACGTGGAAAAGAGGGCTAGCTGGCGCAACGTGATTGGCTACAGGGTACCACGTGGCGCGCCACGTGTTACCCATTCGGCATTGAAAAATTTCTCCAATCAAAGAGGTTGCTTCTGTTTGGAGAAAGGAATTAACTAAAATAATGTTTTTTCATGCTTTGCTCAACCATTCTTTGCCACCTAAGAAGATTGAGATGTGACTTCCATCTCCTCAACAATAATTAATTAATGTGACTTTTCCCTATTATAATCTCAATTATTTGATCAATAACTTCCAGCAATTGCTAACATTCCCATGATCACCGATCAATGACAGACGCATGATTATGAATTTAACCTGGCTTGCGAGAACCACTATTTTCAGTAATTTTATAAAATAAAATAAAAACACAAAAGTGTACTATAATTGTAGGAAAAAAATTGAGAGGAGTGCAGAGACCAAACACCCCCTCTACCGTGATAAGTTCCTTGTTGATTAATTATATAACACGTATGCATATTGCATAGACACTAACAATTCATTAACAACATATGTCTCATACATGAGTACATGCATATTTTTTTCGTAAATGTTAATGTAAAATTGCACGTACATGCATGCATGAAAATGCATGGATTGACCAATCTCAATTAATATACTAACGTTTGAGCAGAGTAAATAAATTCTTAAAGTAGTTTAACTTATCACCATAGCATTTTTGTTTAGACCCCAAGAGGGGAAACATATGCATGTGAATTTTTGAAATTTGACATCAAAGAACAAAAAAAAAAAAAAAAAAGGAAAGAAACAAATCGAAACACTATTGTACGTTTGGTATATAATGGGCAGTGATTTCCGCACCCCCTAAATTGTTATCCACACTTCCTTTTTTGTCTTTTAGTAAAAAATTTATATTTAAAAAATTTCGCTAAAAGACAAAAAAGGAGCATGAATAACAATTTGAGAGGTATGAATATCAGTTACCGTATACAATTAGTGCTTTTCATAGTAACTAATTTAGGGCTTGTTTAATTCATGAATCATAACTTTGAGGTTTAAAATATCATAAACTAAACAACTTAAAAGAAAAACATTTTTATTAGCCTCATCGAATAAATTTTGGGTACTGTAGTATTGTCGGCACTTGAACTCAAAACTAATTTATTGCTATTTATGAGACGGGTCATTCTCTCACAGTATATCAACTTGAAAACCGACTTAAGCCAATTTCTGAACAACCATACATGCCGACCTGCATTTTAGCGACAATTACTGTTTCACGCTTACAGTTTTAGCCGCTAAATAGTCCATTTTCTTGTAGTGAGCTAGGTTTGAACTCTACCGATCCTTGTGCCTAACTACCCATAATGATACCAGCTCCATATTCATTAGATATTATATTGTGATATCATAATTATTAATTATCACCTCGAAAATATCATTAGGGCAATTTAAAATGTCACACACTGGCCATTAATAGCGCCATTTGGACGGTTGACAATCAAAGACCAAAAACGTTAACTGCAAACCTAGCTAGTCGTAAGTAGATTTTTGTTGTCTAGAATGTTAAATTAAAGCGACTCGGAACCGAATCATCATGAAAAAATGCTTAGAAGACTACTAAGAGCATCTCTAGAGATGTACTATGTTTGTTTAAATGAACTCAAATGGTGGTTAGCTTATGCGGTAGAGTTCTTGGATGTTCACACTGCATCTCGGAATCGAGTCTCATTTCCCCTCTCCATGTAATAGATTAAGAATGACGAATGACAAAAAAAAAAAGAACTCCATTAGTCCCATTTTGTTGACTTTTCTTCCATTAATTTTAAATGTCCTATATCCTAAAAGTGGTGTCATTTTTTAAAAGTCGAATAAAAAAGTATTTAGATTTTCCAAACCAAACCCTCTTAAATTTTGAAAAATAACTTGAAAAATGGGAATTAAGCCAAAATTAGAACCAATTCTTTTAGGAAACATGTATTAAATGCATAAGAAGTTGGAAATCTCAAAGGGAACCAATAAAATGGGACAGAAAAATTACATGATAAAACATATAAATGATAGTTCGATCAAAATTTGATCGCCACTCGGTAGAACTCGATCGGCTTGGCCTGACTCGTTTAGTAATTGAGCCGAATTCGAGCTCGAGTTCAATTTATAGGCTTATTTTTAGGTAAACGAGCTGAGTCCAACACTCCAAATCTTAAATTACTTGTAGATTATACTAATTAACATAGCAAAGCATATATATAAGCTTATAAAAAATAAAAATAAAAACTACTGCTGCATTACAATAAGCTAATTTAACTCCCCCACGGCGCCGTACGTGCAAAAGAGGAAACAGCTTGAATGTAGCTATCATTGGATCTTCCCAAACACAATCAACTGTGATGGTGATTATAGGAGAGAGAAAATAGACACATATCTACAACTTTGTCAAGACTCATTACGTTATTTGTACACCTCATCCCCCTTGTCGTTGACTAGCTGATCTATATCCGGATTGAGTCATATTCCCTTTCCTTTTTTTTTCCTGATATATAACCGGATGTTTGGGCCAGCTTACGCATGTACACCTCGATTAATTCTGGGGCGCTAGAGGTAACAACCGGACATAACCCCTAGTAGCTCCAAGAGTTTGCTGACAAAAGAAATTGAACCTGATACCTTAAGTGAGAGCAAAGTCCTAGGTTTCAATGTAAGACTACGTACTTTGCCAACGTCTTGGGGATATATTCCACAACTTTTTATTTTAAAACTAGGTGTTTCGGTCAGTTTGTGTGTATCTCGACTCATTTCAAGACCATGAAATTAAGATCAGGCGAACTTTCAATGGCCCTAAAGAAATTCATTACGTACACTTAAAAAGATTTCAAACTTAAGATCTTAAAAGAAAGTTAATTAGTAACTCTTAAATCTCAAGTCGTAACGATTAGATAATCCTGGTGGTAGTCATATTCCTGATCATCACTTTGCCAACCACTCTAGTTTTAGTTCATCCGCGTTCCAAATTGCTGACAAATAAGGGCTGATAGCTAGGGAAATGCAGACTTATCCTCTGTTTGTTTCTTTCCAATAGATGTTGTGAATAATTCAGAATTCTAATTAATTATTACATGAAATAAATCACTAATTAAAATTTTGAAAGATATTCTTCCCGGGATTCGTTATGAATTTATAATTAATGGGATAATATTATACATTCTAAATATTCACGTACAAATTAACCAAATATACTAACAAAATCTCAATTAAATCATCATAAGAATTAAATCAATTAGCACCCAATAAAAACAGTCCTATAATTAATCTAAGTGCGGGCACAAATATGAAATATCATTTTGTTAATTAGGGATAATATGAGATGTCTTTCCTTCCTATGGGTGCGATTCTATACTCCAAATTAATGAAAACCCATGGGACATATGACCTTCGTCCTACACTGTGCCCGCCATTGGTGAGCTAAGGGTCTCCAAAACTTCGTCTCGATTAGTTAATTTTCTAGCTAGATCTGTAAATGAGACAGAATTGTGAAGTTGTTAAAGTTTGAATTATAAACTCTTAAAACGAAGTATATATTGTTTGAAAAGTACTCTACAAGTCTTAAACATTAGTATATGTTAGTTAAGTTAGATTATTACGAAGTGTGTATCGACGCTGTTCTATCAGTTCAAACCTAGAACCTCCAAGCACCTAATTACTGATACACGACCAATCGATCAGCTAAAAGCCCTGGTCAATGTGTAGCTCTCTACCGGCATAAAATGGATAATTACCTGCCCTAGATCTTGAGAGTACTAATCTCAAGTGGTTGGCACATATTGATATCAATAGGTAGCTTAATCTTTACTCAAGCTTAGTGGGATCATGTACAAGCTTCTCTATGCCTAAATTCAATTTTGTCAAAATCTGATACCAACCGAACGGCTAAGGATGTTTCATCAGTGTGTAATATTATCTTTTTATCGGCAATAAAGTTTTATTAGTGAAAACTTGACAAGAGTATATCAAGTTGGGAAAGAGAAGGGGACTCCAACGAAGTGGAAGAAATTAAAAACACATGATGGGATGAGGCCCAGAAAAACATGGTGGGCAAAGCTTGAAACACTTAATGGCCTAGCCCAGAAGAGACATACCCAATACAAACATTGAAGTCCAAACCCAAAAGATGAAAACCCTAAATCTGCCTGCGGCCGCCCCACATAACTAGATCGCTGGCAGTCACCCACCTTTCACCACACCATCACCACTAGACCACCCAAACAGAACCACCCCACCCCCTTGCTGCTAGGCACAAACCAGTCATCCAACAATGATAAACTAGCGGGTGAGCTGGAGCCGACGACAAAGAGAACCCGTGACAATGGCAGCATACAAAAACAGCCGACCGACGCCATTAAGTCTAAACGGATTCAGGCCTCATTCCACTAACTCAAAAAAGAAAAAAGCCAACTTATTACAAAAACCGAGGGAATTACTCTGTCACAATACATCACATAAAGAAGCCGTGAAAAGCCAATAAGCCAAAAAATTCAATTAGTGGAACACCCCCCTCACTCAACAATGAACCCCACAGAAGACGGGAGATGCCGATGAACAAGGGATCAAGGCAACGAAGAAGAAGGGGAAAGGGGAGCAGGAGAGAAGGGTGCCGCCGCCGCCGCCACTAAGACCCCAACCGAGGAAGGCAGCCACGCCGGTGCGTCCCTTACAAGCGGCCGGACTTCGTGAGTGGCCGCCAATTCATTCTCATAAACAGCCAGCAGAAACGCCAATGTGTGATTATTCAGTGATCCTGGAGTATAGACACGCGAGGTGTTCCGGAATACTCAAAACACTATGCATTCTTGTGAAATCCATGACCAAGTATATGGACTTCACGTAATTACTCCTATGGTACTAGAGTGATCCAGAATATCACATGACTGTCGTCCGCGAGTACTGATTAATTACTCTTCATCGATAGTAAGCAAACGGCTAAGGTTATGAGGTTGTCCACAAACATCAGATCAGGCCACGGAAGGTTTTTAAGTGGTTTTCGTTTTCATTCTTTATCTAAAAGATTTTTCAGTTTGGCAAATTCTAACCAGCGCCATATAGCGTTTCCTAAGTGAGCCCAAAGGCGATAATTACCGACAACTGTACTAACTTTTTTGTCAGCTATGTTGCCTATTTTATTGTCAGATTGAGAAGATTGAAGTTTTAAAGTTAAATTACAAATTTGACCTTTTCACTTTGTACCCTTCTGGCCTTCTCTCTCCAAAGTACTCCGTATGTAAAAAAAAAGTAGGTGTATTACTAAAAAAAACTCTCCACGTCGTTTTTTGTTGCAAATAGGGTAACAATTTGTCATTCAACAGGAGTATTTTACTATTCGTTTTTTTTTTTTTGCGCATTTCGAGTAAAACTTCCATGGAAAGTTGGAAACTAGTTTAAAGTGTAAAAGAATCCAACAAAATTTTAACGTCTACCCAATAGACACTCGTTAAAGTTAAAAAAGTGAATTGAAATATGTGAAAAATGTATATGAATATGTGAAAGTATATTGCAAAACGTAAAAGATATATTGAAATGTGTGTTTTTTTGTATGCTTATTGTGTGCCCATTTAACACGTTAGCAAGACCCAATTTTGTAATAAGATAGTGATAATGTGAAAATTATTCTAGTTAATTCCAAGATTTCAGTACAGTATAAAAGACTGGGTTGTTCTCGAATGGATTTTATGAAGATTTGATAAAATCATACCCTTGATTTTATCCATTCTGCAAAAGATTCCATAAAATCTCCCATTTTTGCCCATTTTGAATGTAAAAATGGGAGATTTTAAGAAATCTTTTGCAGAATGGATAAAATCAATGATATGATTTTATCAAATCTTAATAAAATCTATTGGAGAACAACTCCTAACCAACTCTTACTTGACTTTTACTTTTGATTGACCACTCTTATAGTCTATATCGACGGAAAGAACCCACAGGGCCAGTGGCGGATTCAAAATTTTTCTAAGGGTAAGTTTTTCATGTGAGTCCACTAATAAATTACTACCAACCATTTTTAAACCAACGGTGAACAGATGGTGTGCAGGGCTCACTTAATGCTCTGCACAAATGATCTGAACCGTTTATAAAATTTTTAAAAAAATTCGAGTGGCCTCCCTAAAAATTAGCTCAAACAAATATTTGCAACTATTTGATCCGATGTACTCATTTTTTATTTGAAAACAGGGTCCGATATCCTGAATCAAAAAATGAATACATCGGATCTAGTAGTTGTAGGTATCCGTTTGAGTTGATTTCTCACGAAACCCCTCAAAAAAATATTTTTTAAATTTTTAAACGGTTTGAATTATTTGTGTGCCCCTTAACCCACTGTATGTGTACCGTCGGTATCCATTTGGTTGTTATCCTTCGTTTAAACGACCGGAAGAAATCCGTAGATGGGTTTTATTTTTGTCATAACTCCGTAATTGATGAAAGAGGGGAGCTTTTCTCTGTTGAAATTGCTGGGATATATTCCTGAAGAGAGAGAGAGATTCATCATTTGTCAAGACAAAGCCAAACTAAAGACAAAGACAAAAGGCTAAAATTGCCAATTCCAAAAACTGTAACAGGGTGAAATGACACCTTCTCAGAATTAAAGTAAAAAAAGTGAAAGTAGCTTAGACGTGGCTTTTCTTATCAAATGCTATGTAGCGTCCGTTAGACGGACCGAGTTTCAGTTTTATTCACATCAACTGTTTTACAACCCACAAGGACACGTGTCCAGTACTAAAAGGCTGAAATTCTTTGCCTTCTTAACGATTACCGTGACCTGTCCATTTGCTATTCTTAAAATGAACTTGCGAAACTTTTTTCAAATTATCAGAGTGGAAAGCGTTACAATACATATCCAAATAGCACCGGTGTGGTGTCCATTTTGTTAAATTGTTTGAAATTCACAATATCTACATCGAAATTCATGCTACTTGTATGAAAATTTTCATCATTTTGCATGAAAATTCACAATATTACTCATAATATAAAAATCTGATGAATACGAGGTTGATATTATAAATTTACTTGAAAACTATATGGATTTTCTAAATTTTTTGTGAGTACTTATATAATTTAAAGGTTGTATGCCGTACATACCAAAACATGAAGTGTGTATTGTATAGCATTTATATACCACAAATGTATAAAATTAAGAATCAAGCTTAAAAAATATAATGTATTTTGAAATTATAACCATGTCTTATGTTGTTAATGCAATAGCATTTTAGATAATTCTTAACACCAAAAAAACTCGATCAAATCTCTTTGTGTGACAGGATTAAATATAGTTTGAGGGTCACGTGACAATGACCACTAGCTCAATAATATCTGAGGTCAATCTTGGGGATCGGTGCCCACCGGACACAACTCTTTCTCTTTGAATGATAGAAACCCATCTGCCATGGCCACATTGGCCTCTTATTATAGAATTGGTGAAGAGTACATGTACAAGAATCTTATTCACTAGTTTTTGGAGATTTGATGATGACTTGATCTTTTTCCCTTTTTCTTCTCCCTTACATGGTGGATTCTATGATAGCTTTGTCTGTACTTAGATTCTTCAACAACAAATGAGGAAATAAAGATGCTAGGTTTACTTTGTTAGATTCACAAACTACAATGTTACTTTAAGTGGATATATATCTCTATCAAGTTTTTGGGGTGAGCTGTCCCTGTGATCATATGGTCTACTAGCTAATGAAGTTCACCTTTCTCAAAGATAATTCGCTCACCAAAAAGTGATTCACAACTTCTACATGCAACACTTGAAAAAAATTAGAGAATTAGTACGCACGATACATGAAGAGTATCCGTGAATCTGAGTAATTCATTTCCCTTTCCTTGACACTTTCGGGGATATTTTTCACGTATTTTAATATTTT
This sequence comes from Gaultheria prostrata, assembly GCA_036023075.1. Taxonomy (NCBI): domain Eukaryota; kingdom Viridiplantae; phylum Streptophyta; class Magnoliopsida; order Ericales; family Ericaceae; genus Gaultheria; species Gaultheria prostrata. The sequence goes on along the minus strand of JAXBDA010000842.1, from coordinate 47,488 downwards.
TGAAAATTTTATCAGCTTTGAAAATTTAAGTTTTATGGAGTATACTTGAACAAAAGGGTTTTTGTCCAGAGCCATCTTTCTTCATTATTATACATCGTTTTGTAAGAGACACAACCTTTATGAAAGCCAGGTAGAGTATTGTAAATGTTGGATTCTCTCATAAGGATTTAATGATCTAAGGGTGTTGAGTTTCTCAGCGTTCCCGGATCAATTATACTTTTATGTATGGTCTAGGTAATTAGAGACAGACTTGACATCACGTCTTTCACTGATTGTTTAAGGTGAAGAACTCTCTGATGTTTCTAGCTAGGTTATATCTTGGAGTGCTTTTCAACCGTTAAAAGTTAGAACCTACACAAATGGAGACGATTGTGATTCTAAGACATCGACTTGTCTTGCCTCGTCCATTATCACAGGGCTTGAAAGGGCCCAAGTCAATCACTCTTCAATTTTTTTTTGTTTCACAAGTTGTCGATAAAGATTTTTGAACCTCGCGACGACGTGCAAATTTGTGAACCATTCAATTTGAGTTTTGATTATGTGTTGTAACCTTATACATTTTAATATAAAGTTTATCTTTTTTCCATCGCAAATATTATACAAAGATCCAAACCCAATAGAACCAATTAGGCAATGGCTTAGTATACAGTGTAGCACTCTTTGATCATGATGGGCCAACCTCTGTTTTTTTTTTTTAAACAAAATTTATTAATCTTTGGAAACATTCAAAGCAGGCATCAATGCGGAGGTGGAGAAAACCTTCAAAGAAGGAAACCACAACCAACAATCTCACGCCGCCAGGACCCAAGAAGAAAATAACCAACCAAAACATGATGATGCTGGCAAGGATCCAACCAAAACCCCCAACAAGAAAGCACGACCCAAAACTAACTCCCCAAACAATTGGTTGGATTGTCTGAAAATTACAAATGGTTGGATTTCTTTCTTGGTAAAGATGATATCAAAATCTGAATAAAGCTAACCGATTTTTTAGACAATAATCTGTAAAAAAAATTATCATAAATTAAAGAGATGTAGTAAAAAGTATAAAATTTAAAAATGCTCCAAAAGACAGAAAAAAAAATTAAAAACCAAACCAAACATTGGACTATAAACGGGCTAGGCTCATGTACTCCCGTGACATCGTCACATGATGGCCCCAAATGATCTTGTGATTGAGAAGAGCGTTGGCACTATGAGGCGATGTCACAAGACCATCTAATACTCAATCCATTCAGATTTGTTGGTTCATTTAGAGAGTTCGTGCTACTTTTAAAATGATTATATCTTGTACTATGTAATTTTAAAAATATTGTCATATAGAACTAATCGAAATCTATCAAACAAGAGTCACATTGGATATAAAATTTATTACCAATTTAAAGATATCACTAATTTTTTACAATAGAACGAGACAAACAAATTCGGACAGAGAAAATAATTTTTAACTATTTTTTTTAGTTAAAAATAGTACCAGGCTGACAGCCAAAGTATAACCAATGGCAAATTCGGTTTATAGCCTAGCGGTTATCTCCTGGTTTTCCCACAAGTGAGATTAGGGTTCGAGCCTTGACAGAGGCGTTTGGTATTTAGGGCTACGGATAGCTTCTAGACTCTCTTTGGACTAACTCACTAACTCTCCCGCTAACCCTCCCTGATATATATCGAATGATAAAAAAAAAATTAAAAGGAAACGGTCCCATTTTCCATTTCCCCCTATCACGGAGATCCCCCTATCACGGAGACAAGATAGCTTATTCCAATCTTTCTCAGTACCCGCTAGGCGCTACCCTCACCAATCCTCCCATACAGTATCTTGTCGCCATCGGACCGTCCACCTGCCGCAATCCTCCCTTGCTAATTCGGACAACCATCCACCACTGCCCTCCTGTCCACCAAAACATGACACAGCTTTAGGTTTTACGGGTAGCAATACGGGGTGTTCCACTGAGAGAGTTTTTTTGCCTTTTTTTTTTTTTATAAACTTTTTACGACTTTTTATGTGACGTATTATGAGAGAGTGACTGCTTTAGTTTTAAAAATAAACTGGCTTTTGACTTTGTTGAGTTAATAGAATGGGGACTAATTTTGAACGCTTCGAGACTCTCGATACGTTTCTTCTCTAATTGTTTTCGTCCTTGATCTTTTATGATTATCAATAAAACTTTCGTTCAATTTCTTTTTTTTAAATGAGAGTCGTCTTTGCACGATAATCTCATGTGATTTTCATGTGATGGGAAATTAGATTTGCGACGATGTTCTCTCGTAGAATCCTTCTACGATCTTTCTGTTTATTTTGTAGGGCTCGATAATTGTAGTATCCACCAAAAGATGTAGATTGATTGATAACAGAATTCACTTAAACGAAGCATAACTGATAATAGAAAAATGAATGGCAAATGTCTAATACAAGGATCAAGCTCTTGTTGATCAATCCATTTTTTATTTCTTATATATTTCAATATTGGTCTAAGAAAATATGCAAGGTGAATCTTGTTTGATAGATTTCTATTAGTTTTATTTATTATGTAAAGTTTTCAAAATTATAAAGTAATAAATTAATTGAAAGGTATAAGCTGTAAAATATGACACAGATTTGAAAAATAGACAAACAAATGCAAACAGAGGAAGTAATTTTTTGAGAATCCCTAATCTCGGCGTACTTTGTTGAACTGAAAAAAAGATTAATCGATAAACACATTAGCTAGCCCAGACACCTTGACCGTGAAAAAAAAAAAAATTCAGTCTCCTTCAAAACAACATTAGAACCCCGTTGCTATCCCATCCTAATTGGTCCACGTGTCCTCCCCTACTCTCACCACCACCCCTCCCCAGCCGGACCCACTCACCCAAAACAGAACACGACGTTACAGGCCACAGGCTACGTGCCCCTTCCTTTGGGCAGCCCCTACTACGTTTCACACTCCCTCTCCCCTCATTGGCCACCCCATGGGGCCCAATTGGAAAAAACAAACTCAAACTGCAACGTGGCCCCACCTCCCCCGCCCCGACACGTTTCTCTTTCAACCAATCACCTCCAACTGATATTTGGACAAAAACTTGGTTCCGTCGGGTATCGTCACGTGGTGTCTGATCGCGCATCTTAGTCGTTCAAAAGTATTATGGACGATCCAGACTGCAAATGAGAAAGAGAGGAGAGAGGACGAAGAAATTTTTCTGGACCATCCGAAACACTTTTAAACGGCGGAGATGCGCGGTCGGCACTACGTGACCATACCCACCGTCATCAAAGTTTTTCTCGCTGTTCCTACCTTCGTCTGTACACGTGTCGGTTCCGCATGCACGGCGCTTATAAATTCATCTCCCGTGTCCCCTTCTCCCTCTTAAATCACACACGTCAAGAGAGAGAGAGAGCGCGCGTTGGAGAGAGAGAGAGAGTTTCAGGGTGGTAGAGAGAGCTTTTTGATGGTGGATGGGAGGGGAGGTTGCTGTATTGCGCCGTACGCAGCCGGGGTGTACGATATGTCGAAGGTGGACAGGATAATGCTGAGATTCCGGCCGATCGCACCGAAACCGGCGGCCGGAGGATCGGTCAGCGGCGGATCCACGCCGGAAAACAGCGAGGTAAACGTGAAGTCTAGTGGTCGTGGTAAGAAAAGAAGGTACGTTAGACAGGGTAAAAAAACCAGTACTAAACGGCGTCTCAATAATAACAGGAGAAGAAAGTCTTCTTCGGACGAAACTGACCCTAGCAGCGGAGGGTCGGTTTCCGGCGGAGATCCGGCGGTGACGCTGTCGTTGCTGCCGGAGACACCGGATCGGAAGGATTCTCCGGCGAGAGGGTCGGCTAAGGAGAATCAAACAACCATATGGTTGAACTTCAGTGAAAAAAACGATAATAGTAACAGCAAAATGTTGGTAAACGATAATCAAGAGAGGTTGGATGTTGGACACGTGTACACTGGGTTAGATCGGACGGCGGTGATGACGCCGCAGCCAATGAGGCTTGTGGGATCCGTTGTAACGGTGGAATGCGTGACGGACACGTGGGTGGACGCTTGTGGTTTAGGGTGTAAGGACGAGGAGAGGATGAGGAATCTGGAGGAGGACACGTGTCCGGGTTTCGTATCGGACGGCTATAACAGGGTCGGGTGGATAAACGGGGCGTATAGGGACATGGTTGGAGGAGAGGTGGTGGTGTGGCTGGTTATGAAGGAGAGGGTGCCGATAACGTACCCGGCGTTCACGTGTAAGGTGAAGGTGCAGTACACTTGTGGGAAGGAGATGAGTTCTGTGGTGGTGCCGTGTGATGTGTGGAAGATGGACGGCGGAGGGTTTGCGTGGAGGTTGGACGTGAAGGCCGCGCTGAGTCTCGGCCGGTAAAGACACGGGATAGAATGCAAGCTGGCTTGGACACACCTGACCAGTGTTTTTGTTTGTTCTATGATGACAAATAGAGTGACTGAAAAACCAGCTCAGAAAATGTGAATATTGTGAAGGATGGTTGGTTGAGTTTCTATCCGGATCCCATGTTGAAACTGTGTTTTTTTTTTTTTTAAACTGTTTTGTTTAATTTTCTTTTTTTGTTCTGTCACGCTCGCTGTTTTGGGTGTGTTGGTAGGATGGCATCAGATCTGATCTGTACCGAGAAACTTTAATATATCTGTTCCGGTGCATTTTCAGTCGAAAAATTGTAGTAGTAGTATGAATAAATTTGGAGCGTCAAAAGCACATTTACACGACTCAGATTGCGCTGCACGGTTCAGTATATTTGCTGCGCTACAACATTCCCGCTGCCCTCCCAAACACCCCAGGTCTTGCTAACCTCCGATACGCCCACTAAAAGAGGAGGGTAATATGAACATAAAGACAAAACGAGTTCTGATTTTAATGAATATCTTGAAGGTAACAATAAACTTTTACAGATATTAACATATTTTTTTTGAATATCGATACATTTTTTATAAATCATCCTCCCATTGGCGGAATTTAGCATTTTGCTCATGCTCATATAAATGTATTCGAGTAGGCCATTGGTATCCCTCTTTTCCACTAATTTCGGAGCAAGTACTATTTTAGATAATAAAGGTCATTTAAAAATCCACTGGTATAATGTGGATGGTTTCTCAAATCTGAGATATCTGCCACAATTGCATTTGATATTTTTTATTTTTTATTTTTTTTGACCAACCTTAGGATTTGATCCGTTTGGCCCTCTCGTGTGCTACGCACTTGTGACCGTTCATGGTCTTAATTTATTTATTCAAAGCTCCGTCTGAAAATAGTGAACGGTTAGAGTGTTAACTTTATCGAAATTTTTCGTTCATTTTTCCCTGGAATACAAATCACAGACATTCTTTTAACATCTGAGTAATTTAATTTTAAACTTAAATTATGAATTTTGTGGCACAAAATGAATGACTTGAATCATAAAGTAGAATCGCGGGCTTTATTTGAGAAAAGTACTATTCCCTCCGTCCCAAATTGTTAGTCCTTCTTTTCATTTCTGGATGTCCCAAAATATTTGTCTCATTTCTAAAAATAACCATCAAAACATGGCCACTTTCCAATTTTACCATTAAAAAATATTTTTTCCATCTCAATTGACTTGTCTATTATCTTTTATTTTATAACGATTTTTATGATTTTGAAAATTTTGTATAATAAAACTAATTGATTCTATCAAACAAGATCCATATTGTATATGTTTTGAGTTTCATATAAACAATTAGCCCCACAAAATTGGTCACAATAATATTGACTGCACTTAGGGGCAAAGCAGAAAAGACGATACAAAATTTTCACACCCCTTAAAAACTCACTTCCCCAATAAGGACAAATAAATTAGGACGGAGGGAGTATTTTTTTTTGTTTTTGTTTTGAGAATGCACTAAGTTTGTGGGCCCGAAGCTTTAGTATCCTGTTTGGGAAAATGAGTGATTTCTCTCTCGGATCTTTCTAGAGAGAGAGAGAGAGAAACAGTCGATATTCTGAGAGTCTATTAATTCCTGACTTTTTGGTTGGATTTGGACGCATCTAAATAGTATCTAATGATCTTTATCCCTCATTCACCATCCAAGCACAAAAACAAAAACAAAAACAAAAAGTGTTTGTAATGCGTGTACATGAGCATGAGCACAAAATAATGAACCGTAACCATGCGAGTATTTCTTAAAAATACTCCAACAAGAATGGAACGGTGAAAATTAAGAGCGAGAGCGTATATCAACGACAAATTAAAGAACAAGAGCAAACATTTCTTTCGAAAGATTATCGAGGACGTTCAGAGTCAGCTTTCACATGTCTTTACTGATTCCCTCCCCGATCCGGTTAAGAGTAAATCAATCCATGCTGGGACTAGAAAATACATAAAAAAATATTTTCCTATGGCCTGACCTAAAAAATCGAACTCTCATCAATTATATGTGTAGAGAACCCACCAACAAACCGGGCTAACCTTTATGCTTTGTGGACTTTCCTAGTTAGCTTCGTACTATTTGTGACGTCCATATCTTTCTTTTGGATGGGTGAATTTTGTTGTTCCTTTTCTAACTGTAAACCTTGAATTCCAGTACTGGTTTCTATCTCTCTCTCTGACTCTCACACAGTCACATGACCAGAGCCGGCTTAGACATGAATCCCAAGAAGCATGGGATTTAGGCCCACCAAAAAATCAAAATTTTAGGGTCCCCAATTATTTAGGAACTCTACATATATATACTAGACGCAATATAATTTTTGTGTAAGTTCTCCATACAAAAAATGCTCCAATTTGAATTTAGGACCCAATTTTTGTATGCAAACTATAGGGTGGGCCTTGTTTAATAAATTCAATTTAGGCCTCCAAAATCTATGAGCCGGTTCTACACATGACTCATCTCTTGTCCTTCATCTACTACCATGTCTGCAGGCACGTGAAAGAAGGTGCCACGCCGAGTTTGTCACGTGAAATCCTTTTGAAGCAGCAGCTATGCATGTCTAAACTTTGAGTTTGTCACGTGGCATGCATTCTTCTCGGGCGCCTTCTTTTGGGAAATCATTCTTCTTTTTTTTGAAAGGCAGAAACTTTATTAATCATTGAAAATACAACGATTAAAAGGGAATTAGAAAAATGGCATCCCAACTTGGAGAACAACTTCTCACAAGAAAATCATAGCCTCTTCAGACCCGAAACCAAAACGATTGGCAAAGAACCAATCGAACACCTAAAGGCCAAAAACCCAGATAAAAATAAGCGCAAAACCCCAACAACCACCTATGGCGAACAAAACCACAATCATTCTTCTTTACTCTATTCCATATGAATTTTATCAATTTGAGCCACAAACTAAAATGATCTAATAGGAAGAAATGAAAATAACATCATTGTCTATAGTTACAGGTATGGACTTGGGGTGGGTACTGTGCACCGTGTTGTGCACTCTTTGGCCGTTCGATCATGTTTTGTACGGCTTAGATGCATTCGGCAATTTTAATTTAATTTTGATTTACTTTTATCAGTAAAAAATCAAAACACATCCGCACCATCCAAAATATAATCGGACTGCCAAGGGTACACAGCGCGGTGCATAGCACCGACGTGCGCATCACCCACCCCATTTCCTATAGGTGTCCCAGCTAACTTGACACATACCACTCAACTTATATCACGTGCTTTTAATCTCCAAATGACATGCGTCTTACGCTGAAAATAACTTATGTTCATTCCAATAGGCTTGTTCGATGATTCACATCGCGTAATCAAAGTATGCTTGAACCGTTTGGATGAACTTTTTATTCAGACAACGCGGCTTATCAATCGAAAAGAAGTAGCAAGATATACGAGGTTCGACACACGAGACTATGTGCCTAATTTGCAGTCCGGTCACTCCATTTATTTTCCAGTTTTTCAACTCTAGGTTTAGGAAAGAGATATCTAATTACCACTAAGGTAAGTCACTTTTTTTAATTACCATTAAGGTAAGTCACTCTTTTTTGGGGTTTAATTTAGGGTGTACTTTCCTATTATATGATTTTAGAGGTTTAGGCAATTTCATAAGATACCCTAGAATCTTAGGCACTTTCATAGGGTACCATAGGGTTTAGATTTATGGTGCATTTTCCTATTATAGGGTTTTAGTGGTTTAGGCACTTTCATAAGGTACCCTAGAATTTTAGGCACTTTTAGGGTTTAGGTTTAGGGTGCACTTTCCTATTATAGTGTTTTAGTGGTTTATGCACTTTCATAGGATACCCTAGGATTTTAGGCACTTTTATAGGGTACCATAGAGTTTAGAGTTAGACACTTTCATAGGGTACCCTAGGACTTAGGCACTTGGGAGTGTCCATGTGGAGAGAGAGAGCGCGGGGGGTGGAAACAGTACATTGTATAGATTGTACTGGGCGGTGCTTTTTTAGATTTTGAAAGAATTGTCCATAAATGTATTTGTTTTCTTGTACCGGCCCGTCGTTTCCCCTTTATTTTCTTTTCCGGGAGGCATCAAAAGCCCAGCCCAACTCCATAATACTATTGTAATTGAGGAGAAGGCCCAAACTAGGTTAGGGGCGTAAATAAATTAGGGGTGGGCGTCATGTCGTGTGTATGTCGTGTTCATGTCGTGTCAAGCCGTGTTCGTGTCAAATTGGGTTCTTGTTTAAATGACTTGCTTAACTAATCGTGTCAAGAAATATGAACCCTGACCTGACCTGCTATTAATCGTGTCGTGTTCGGATTAACACGATTAACTTGTTTTTTATTTTTATTCTTTGCGTGGTGATTATTTTTATTTTTTTATATCTCCACAGTAACAATTACAATAGATTAAAGGGACTAGATATAAGACATTAGACATAGTAATTATAGTCAGCCAAAACGATGTGTATGCTTAAAACCTTAGCTACCATAACAAAACCTTGCAGATTTGAGAACATGGAGAGAATGACTTGATATCAAAAGATAAACTCCAGTTGCAGTAGGATTGGGCCTGAAAGCTTTCTTGCACAACTTCAGAGCATAAAAACTTAGAGCAGAATCATAAATTCGTGCCGACTCGATTGGACGAACAGGTTAATTCGTGTCATATACGTGTTTTCGTGTCAGAAATACTCAACACTAACCCGTTAACTTCGTGTTGTATCCGTGTCGTGTTATAAATTCCCACCCCTACGTAACACTAACACAGCAAAAATCCAATTAGTTTGGCTTAAAAATAAGAAATGACTTTTTAAGCTAATAATTTAATAATCTTCCATACTAATAAGTCGAAGCGGATGCTTATTCAATTGGTGGAAAATGGCTGTTTGAGCCGGTAATTAAAAAATCCAGGATTATTATTTTATTTTTTTTTGCCAAAACACGGTGGATCATTCTATTTTGGGACGAAAATCTAAAAAGTTTGGTCATTTTGTGGAATAAGATTTGTGTTATGATTCGAGGAATTTCGGGAGTACAGTTTGATTAATATTAGTTCATACTTTTTGCATGCAAAAAATGATGTGAAAACTTAGCATCGTAAGAAATAATCTAAACAATATCTACTTAAAGGGAATTTAGAGTAATTTTATTGGACCACTATAATAAATTTATTGGGCCTACTTGTCATGCATATATAGTAATAAAAACGTAATTCTAAAAATCGAAAAAGGAATAATTGTTTGTTTTGCACGAGTTCACGTGTTCGAAGCTTACGAAAGCTAAACATTTCACATCTTTGGGCCACCGGAGGATTTGCTTGGCCGTTAACTTTGAGGCTCCAGAATTAGTCAAGGAGTTGAGATGCACGCAAGCTAGCCAAGACATCAATCATAAAATAAAAAAAATTCAAACATGGGGTCTTAACCTATTCGAATTTGGATCTTGACATGTCAGTGGTTTTTAACCGTAGGCATCTTGCCAGGAAATTGGTGGGCTCATCATGAATTGGGTCGGGATGGCTGGTGGTTTTGGGATCCTGTAGAAAATGTTTTTTTTTATACCTTGAGTATTAGCCATAGTTCGTATTCATTCAGATATTCTACCCCTTCTTCATTCTGCTTTGTTGTCCCTTAGGGACGGCAGACCTTAACAACTCATCAACTCAGTTCATCTTAGCAATCAATGGTTCAGATTCGCAGATGCATTATTACCGGTAATAATACACTTTGACCGGTAAGAATTCGTTAGTGACATTGAATCGTTGATTGTGGAAAGGGCCAGCTAAGATCGAAAGTTGACTGGACTTGTCCCTGGGTTCAAAAAAAAAACATAGGAGTATTTTGATTTATGTTTAATCGGGGCTCCATAAAGATAGAATATCACTAAGAATAGGGATACGAAGGGCATATGGAAAATTTGACTCAATAGGGGAGGTTTTTTAAATACTTTCACGTGAATAAAAATAAATAAGGAGTACTAATTTGTGTTCTTCTATATGGAATGGCTAGGGTTGCAAATAAATTGAGCTATTCGTAAGCAGCTCGAGTCTTGAATCGTAGTTAGGACTTCGTTCAACACGACTCTTTCAATAGTTGAGTCTGAGCTCGAATTCTAGGTGGTTTAGTGAACGAGCCAAACTTAAACATTTCAAAGCTCGGCTAGGCTTGAAAAGGCTTGACTCGTTTGTATTTGTATATAGTAGATAAGGAACCGGCGTATTTATAATTGAGTTGAGCTCGAACTCGAGTGTGTTACTCGTTTCCTCGTCATCATTTAATAAACGAGTCAAATTCAAACACAACAAAATTCGGTTCGATTCGGCTCGGCTCGTTTACTGGTACCCGTCTTTTGTAAAAGTAGTAGTAGTACGGTTCTATTGCGACTACCCACCTCAGCTCACCTCCGTTTAGGTTTCGTTTCCGTTATTCATTTGTGTCATCTGGCAACGTTTCTTCGCTCATCATCATCTTCTTCATCAGCAATTCGGAGATTCATCCAAAGCTTCTTCAATGGCTGCCATAGCCTTCAACTCTGTTAGAACTCCGGAGATAATCGCTCGTTCCTGTGTCCCAATTGCTCGCCAAATCACTCATTTCCGCTCTCCATCTTTTGCCTCTTCCAGAACTCGATCTTCTTCGTTCCGGCCTATCCCTTCCTTGCAATGTCGATGGTCCTCTTCCTCAGGTATCTCCTAAATTAATCTCTCTTATTGCTTAATTTTCCACTCCCTGTTAATTGAGTGCCAATTTGCTCAAGTCATAGCGTTTTTCCCCCCATCTAGGAATTGTATGGTATTCGTCGCGGTTAACTAGTTGCATAGCAAATTAGCAATCAAAGTTGTCAATTCTGCACTATCTAGCTTACGTAGCTCAGAACCGTCTCAGATTTACCGCATATATGTGGTATATACATATTCATGTATAACTGCAAAACTTGAAGTAGAGAAATTAACAAACTTAACACTTTGATATACCTTCTAACATTAGTTCTGATAGCAAATTAACACGATTAACATATCATCGACTCCAAGTTTTGTTTAATCATCTTAAAAACCAAACCTCTTTTTCAGCGGAAATAAAAATACACTAGTATTTTTTTACCGACCAAGATTCCGGTGCGCTCGATACGACCCCGCACAGGCCGGTATGGATCACCAAGCTAAGTGTACCATTTTCCTGCCGGTACTGTACGAGATTGACAACACTGATAGCAATACTAGTGGGGAATTGGTCTATGTTCGATGATCTATATACTTAACAATGACCCGATAGGAATGACTAGACCTGTATGTATTTCCTTGATTATGATTGCGTGATGAGTATTAGTTAGCCAAAAAAGGATTGATACATATATTACTTGGATTATTATGTTATGATGTGCATTAACTAGTTGAAAAAGGATTTAACTTCGTTTATGAGAGTTGGAAATGTTGATTCCTAGAAATTTTACTTCCGAAATACTAAAAAAAAGGGAGATGATGATTCTGTTAGAAATGTGGGGGTGTCCATTTGCTTATGCTTGTGCTGGAGCGGTTGATTGAGAGAAAATGGCATGTACAGGTGTTAGAGCTCAGATTGCAAGCCCAGCAGTTGAACAAGCAGGTGTAGAACAGAATGTTGAAGCTCCTGTTGTTGTTGTAACTGGAGCTTCTAGAGGTATTGGCAGGGCTATTGCTTTAACTATGGGGAAAGCTGGTTGTAAGGTTAGTGTTGTTTGTGCTGTCGTTAGTATTTGTTCATCAGTGAGTTCTATATAGCATCTATGGTTTGAGGTGCCCTAAGATAAACACTGAACTTAGTTCATTTGCTATGGTACTTCAATGTAATTAAAAAGATGGACACCGAATTTTTAGCTTATCTGCCATTTGTGATTTTCTTTCGGTTTATAGGTATGTAAACACAATCTGCGACAACTTATGGTAATTTTATCGTCGGGAAACACTATCGAAACTTAAAAATGTTAATTCTTGAAAAGAAAGGACTAAATAACTTGGAGAAATAATCAGCCAGACCAAGTCTTAGACTGTGTGGTGATGGGGTGGCTCAACTTTCATTTGGGCTGTCGGGTAAGCATATGAAGTAGCAATTAAGTAATTCTTGCTGGATAGATTTTTGCTTATTATATCTGGATACAACCAATCTCACACTCTCATTGAAATGCTAATGGTTCAAGCATGCTCTGGTTGCATTATGTACGAACTGTCACATTGAAATTTTCTATGTGCTTCTACAGGTTCTGGTGAACTATGCAAGGTCGTCAAAAGAGGCCGAAGCGGTTTCCAAGGAGGTTTGTGTTATTCTTTTGAATAATTATAAGCATTTGATAGGATTTCATGCTTCACAAATTTATGCTGGCAGGTTCTGTCCTAATGTTGACGGTTAATCTCCTTCATTGTTGTAGGTATTATTTTCTATTTGCGCCATTAGGAGTTTTAGTGATGGCTTTCTGTACCTTCTGCACATATGCAACTTCTCTTGGACATTCTAGAAAAGGCTGTTTTAAATTTACAAAAAGACAACTGCGTGCTTACTACTGAATACTTTGCAGAAGGCCGAATAATGGGCTCTAAGATGTATTTCTTCAAGTCTTAAGAAATGGTATTATGCTTTTGTGATGTATGCCAATCTTCTAGATGCCTAGGGCAGAGTTTATTGACAGTGAACAGTAGAAAGAAGGCATCTGTAGTTTGAAATCGTTAGTTAGGACTTAGAAGGATATTGTTGGATCAAAACAAAACTCTGCACTCTCATCTATTCCATTTTACTGTAAAATCTGTGATTCTACTTCAGCAAAGTTTTTAGGTGCCCAAGTAAAACTCCATTGGGCATACTACGATTTTGAAACCTGCCAAATCTCTTCATCTCGTGCAAAATTTTGGCAAATTTTTTTGCTGATCTAGGATCATCTCATTTATCGTATTCTTTATGGGATAGAAAGTAATCTTATTTTGAATTTAGCAGATTTTGAGCAATTAAACTTCATTTGTAGATTGAGGAATGTGGTGGCCAAGCTCTTACCTTTGGAGGTGATGTTTCAAAAGAAGAAGATGTGGAAACAATGGTTAAAACAGTGAGCACACTCAGCTCTCTCCCCCTCCCCAAAGGGTGCTACAAAATTTTATTGTTGAGTTTAGGTCGAATTTTGCTCACAACAAGGTTTCATGATAATCCTATGGATGCAGGCAGTTGATCGATGGGGAACGATTGATGTGTTGATAAATAATGCAGGTTCGCAACAGTTAACATGTGATTTTTTCCATGGGACTCTTTTGTGCTCCTCATCATAGACTGCTTCCGTTTGGTTTTAGGTATAACGAGGGATGGGCTATTGATGAGGATGAAAAAATCCCAGTGGCAGGAGGTTATTGATTTGAATCTTACAGGAGTATTTCTTTGCACACAGGCATGTGCTATGAATCCTATGATTTAAATACATTACAAAACCTGAGTTACTCATAGTAGTGTAACTACTAACTAGGTTTATTTTCTGATTGCAGGCTGCAGCAAAGATAATGATGAAAAAGAAAAAGGTGAAGTTTAAATCCCCCTACTTTGTGGTCCATTGTGTAGTATGAAAGACTGAAAGGGCATGGTTGTACTTGGTTCAGTCTTCATAAAACTTCTCCATTTTAGTGTTTGAGTATTTGGTAATGCATGTACCAGATTTTTTTGCGTTTCATTTATGGCATACATGAATGCTGGGATTACATCACACCGTAAATTAATTCGACTCAACTCAAAGCGGACGTCTTCTTGGGCAACTGGCTATATGTAAGTTACATAGTCACGTAAGTCCATTTGGACAAGTTGTTCTAACTTGGCTGTCGGTGGCTGTAGGTACCAAGAAGCCAGTTATTTCCTAGCCTATCTTTTCGACTCAGCAGAACTCAACAGAATTCTTGTGGTGCATTAATTGGTCTTAGCTGCACATGACCAACCTGTCTCATATTTTTTCTATTTTGCTACCTTCTATTGCTTCTCATGAATGACTACTGTTCGACTTTACCCCATTCTGGCCATTTAAAAAGATGGACTGCCTAGTTTTGCGGACATCTAAGTTGGTACTCTGCAAAGTCATTCCTGGCTGGCAACGTAGTGTATCTGTCAAGTGTCAACTGTCTTGTTCTAGATAAATATGTATGTATGTACATTTTACACGTGCTTTTTGTATTCTTTAGCTTGATGTGGAGGTTTAGCTCTGTAATTGAATGAAAGCAAGTGTTTCTCCATATCGTTAACTACTTCAAAGCATAACTTCTCTTTCCAATATCTAATGCATGTTTCTTGCTTTTGTAGCCTCTCAAATCTGATACCTGTTTTGCAGGGAAGAATAATCAATATAGCATCTGTTGTTGGTTTGGTTGGAAATGCTGGTCAAGCCAATTATAGTGCCGCAAAAGCAGGAGTGATTGGATTTACCAAGAGCGTTGCAAAGGAATATGCAAGCAGGAATTTAAATGTATGAGCACCCAACAAATGTCTTTCTTCAATTAAGTCAATTTGAGATATGATTATAATACTTAATGGTATACAGTGAATTTCAGTTGAGAAATGTCTCAACAAGGTAAGTATCTATGTGCAAGTCAGATGCAATACCATAAAACTGAAGCTTTATTTCTCTACAGGTTAATGCTGTGGCTCCAGGGTTTATTGCATCTGATATGACTACAAAGCTTGGAGAGGACATCGAAAAGAAAATTTTGGAGACCATCCCCTTGAGTGAGAATCATGCTTTTGCATGAATTTCAAAATAGTTTTTATGGTTTATAATGGGACATGCTTTTTTGTGTCTATACCCTTGCCCTTCATGTCTGATGTGTTTAATGGATTTACGCCGTGTGTTTGACTGGAGTAGTTTGAAGGACATACCATCCCTAAGGTATTGAATATCCCATGTTTCGCGGGATAGGTGTTAATCCTAGCTGCAAAAAGTTCCAAGTTCCAACCAAACACGGGATATGTGTGAGCCCCTTGGATTATGCTCCAATCTGAAGCTTTAATCTGGACAAACAAACAGGGCCTTAGTTCTCGATGTATACAATGGAACTGTTTGACTAAGATTATCCTCCTTGAAGGCTTGGAGCATAACTTTCATGATGCATGTATTTGTTTTAGCTCACGTGTTTGGATCTGTGATTAGTTGGCAATTTTGGTATGGTATTTCACTCATGAAAAGAGAATTGTAATCGAAAGAACTCAAAACTTCTCCATCATATGCAAGCTAGCTATCTTTGGAGAAGGGTGTTTTTGCTTAGCTACAAGTATGTCAATGAGTATTTGTAATTATGTAATTGCTGATAACAGGACGATATGGTCAACCAGAAGAAGTAGCTGGGTTAGTGGAATTCTTGGCTCTCAATCCTGCTGCTGCTTACATCACCGGACAGGTACCGCCGACTAATTATTGTATTCACATTCTGAGGGACTTGATTCAAGTTCTTTATGTACCTTTAGTCAAAGAGGTTCCTCTGATAAATTCATATTGTCATTGCAGGTTTTCACCATCGATGGCGGGATGGTTATGTAAGAGGATTTGCAATCAAAATAAAGTCCAAATTAATGATCTCCGGGAATTTAGTTATGTGTACAAGTTCCATTTGAGATATAGAGTGTGTACAGAGATGTAGCTTGCTGGGTAGTTCAGGATACAGGCATGAGGCATTTGGCAATTTTGTTGAAGTTTCTTCCGACAGTCGTGTTTTAGGTTTTAGGTTTTGAACCGACGGAATTTGTGTTTTCTTTCTATTTACTTCTTACAAGATTTTTAACCAAGTGGAATTCATGATCGGAATCTGACAAATGGTGTTTCCAATTTGTTCATGTACCCAAGTGTGCATGTTATTTGTCCCAATGCTCCTACTGTTTTTGGTGCTGGATATTCATGGGCTCGATTGTGCAAGAACATGGAAAGAGCTCCCCCGCGGTCCCCTCCTTCGGCTCCGAACTGCTACATTCATCTTAGAATTAGTGGCAATGTTTGGATCTCGAGTTTCTGAATGATTTTACCAGGTGACTGAACATGCTTAAGAATCTGAAGAAACAAACTTCTTATTTCAGCTATCTTAACAGAGGCGGCAGAAACCAACCACCACATAATTTATAACGCAAGCAAAAATAAAAAGAACATCAACCGTACATTTGGAATTTAACGTCATCCTATTATTTTGGTTTTCTTTACAAACAAAAACACTACAAAACTAATCCTCGTACGTTCCCTCAGATAATACAGATTGAGTCCCATTAACAACAATAGGCTGATCTGGAATACTCGTGTTCGGGTCAGATAAAATGCTATAAATATAGTCGTCGTCTTCATATTCATCTTCGTCATCCTGATCTTCCTCTTCAGAATCTTCACCATCGTACCCCGTCTGCGTCGCTTTTCCTTTTGATTGGGCTTCTAACTCCCTTTGTTGCTTGGCGTATTCTTCAATAGACATTTGATACCAAACGATGCCCTTCCCCACGATGGACTTGGTGTGGGCATCTGCCATCCGCTGTTGCCGGCTCTTTTCTGTGTTCTTGGGTTCACCCCAGTAGTCGTACCGATATACAGGGTTTGAAGGATCGTATTCATCTTTCACCAAACTCCCAAAATAACTGGGATCCACAAACCTTCCAGGTTCTTCCAATGGAAGCCCAAGCGCTTGACGACTGCGAGAAAATCAGTCATTCAAGAAGTGAACGAAAAAATTACTTAACCTGTATGGCAGACAAGTTTTAATTCCGATCCTAACGTGGGGATTGGGGTGGAACTGGCCATCTGCTTGCATGGGCACAATGTAATTCAAATCAAGCATGATGCAACCATAAAAATCCAGGATCAGTTCGTCTAACCAATAACCACATTTTATAACCCCATTTCCAGTTGCAATTATCAGAATGCATCTGATCACACAAAAACTAAACTTAAAAATTGAAAGAACAAAAGTCTGAGTTGTCTAACCGCGAAAAGAAAAACAGGGTTATAAGTATCATCCAAAACTTAGACACATAATTTGCGGCTAAATAGTGTAGCATAACCACACAAAAACTCTGAATCGACAAAATTTTTAAGGAAACCGCACAAAATTCTCATTTTTTTTCCATGTGCAACATCACCAATAGTTTCCATATGAGGGAAAACTGCTACTGTTGAAAATCGAAATTATCAATATTGAAAATGCTTGGGACTAATGCTTACTTGATAACCCAAGTTCAAGCTTGCTAGGCTTATTTCTAAGTGAAATGAGGAGGCAGTCAACTGCTACACTTCGTTTCAACCATATTACAATCTGAATAAGAGACTGGTTGTTATATGTGTAGTTTTGAAGCTTTTTTACTTGACAGGTAATCAGAAAAAGAAACCTCAGTGGAGGTTTTCTGGAGGAAGAATACAGAAGAAAGTGTTAGAGAAATAAGGCTACCTGCTAATATCTCTGATCAGAGCCTCTCTTTCCTCAAACGATCTACGCCAATGGACGAAATCATAGTCATCCATTTCAATATTTCGTCTCAGTTGGGTAACTTTATACTTCTCCCCCCTTTCTTTTGCTTCCTCTCTTAGTTTATTATGGAACTGTATGGCAAAATAACAGTATTCAGCTGCATAGATGCAATGATTGAAGAAAAGAAAAATTGTCCAAAAGGAACACTATTTAGCTGCATGAATTTTTTTTACAGAAGGACAAAAAAAATGCTCCTTCCACCCCCACTTGTTAGTCCTTTTTGGGTTTCCGTGCCTACTTCCAGATAAAACAATAATGTATTCTGGAAAGATTTTTAACAATTTACACCGCACATAAGTTCCCTATTTTTTATTGAAAACTTTTGAACGGTGTAAGAAAAATTGAATATGCAAATAACATTATGTTTTCATTTGAAAGTTGGCATGGCTACCCAAAAAGGACTACAATTGGGGTCGGAGAAAGTAGATGCCTACAGATTGCTATACCATGTAAATTGGTATCCAAAGTCATGGCACGTTAAACCTTATCACGTAGTGTTAAATGAGCAAGAGAAGGGCAAACAACGTGGACAACGCAAAAGTGGTTGGCGTCCACGAAGGCGCAGGGCCTAATGAACCATGATTTTTATCAAAGCCACTCATAAAGATAGTTCAACCCCAAGGTCCGGCTCAGTAGTCAGGAATCTTGTGTATGAATTTTATTCTCATGAAAGGTGACTTTTACAAGGATAAGACATATTTGTAGGTAAAGTTAAAATTTAGTTGTTGAATCACGTAGGTAACTAGTTGAAAAAAAAAGATTTCTGTAAAATCTCGTAGTTTTCGCAGAACAAGTTTTTAAGAATAAATGGTACTTAAAAGAGTTAAAAGACACGGGTCTCGCAACATTTTTGGTAATTGAAAAAATGTAGGAAAGTTGGATAATCTTATACTTCCTTTCTTGACAACTGAATTGGGCCTAAGAGATTCTCTGAAAACAGAAGCTGATAGGGTTCCATGTGAATTCTGATCATCCAAACATTAGGGGCTTTTCACGTCTCTAAATGATTTGTAAATGAATAAAATTGCACAGAATCTGACCCACTTAAGCAAGACAAATAAACAGAACAATTCTTTGCTTCATGTATAATGAACCAGACTTCAGCAAAAGCAATTCTGTCATACTAGTATAGCATGTGATAAAGAAAGGACGTGTAACACAAGATTTATCAACCTTACGCTCTTCAAGTGCAGCTTCCAAATCAAGTTCTTTGACACTTGTTTTCTGCCAAGAGTAGGAGCTCCTATGTTAGAGAAATGCATGAACAACAGATCAGTTTTTTGTCGTAACCACAAGGAAGATGCTTACCAGAATCATTTTTGGTAGTAAAGTTTTCTTGTGATATGCTTTAGTATATTCAACACTATTTTCCTCATCAAAATCTTCATCATCACTTAATTCTGTTAATTTTTTATCCTTATACTTATCAGGATTAATCTCCATATCATCCATAATCATTTGCTCAGCATTGTGGATCTGCCATAACTGCACAAAAAGTAAAGTTTGAATAAAATCCAAAAACAATTCAAGGGGCAGCCAGGGTGCATCAAACTCTGAAACAAACAGTTGAATAAAATGGCCAGAGCAGCATTTTCTCTTCATAGTAAACAGACAGCGATTCAACTAAAAAAATAGCAAGAACGGTCAAAATACTAAACCCTAAATATAATCCAAGCAAAGAAACAATATTGTTAATATAGGCATGTAACTGAAGACCATTCATTGTAGATATACAAATTAAAATCCCATTTAAGCCTACAAACAAGTATGTTAATATAAACCTGTAATTAAAGACGTCTAGAACGGTAGAACCTAGTCTAGACTCTCTCAAGAACCTAGTCGTCTCTCCCTCTCTCTAGAACCTTTCTATTCCGCAGATCTCCGCCTGGGGTCCCCGCGGCGACTCTCTCTTTCTTTCCTCCCTTTCCCTATTCCTTGCAGATCGCCTCGTCGTGCTACTGCTGCACGCTTCCTCCCTGTCGGACGGCCGCTGGTATTTGTCCCTTAGTTTTACCGGTTTGGCTTAACGGCGAGGCTCGTCCTGGCGGTTGTTTGGAGGCATGATTTGTGTTCTCCCACCGTGTATCACTGTTGAGTGATTCCGGTTTGGCTTAACGGCAAGTGGAGATCTCAAGGCTGTCGCTGTGGCTTGGAGTTTTGACGTTGCTTGGAGCTTTCATGGTTTTTCCGGCGATGGAGGGCGGCGGCGGCGGATGGAGCCTCACTTGTTGGTTCCTTGGCCGTTTGTGAGGTCCGAATTGGCAGCTCCCAGGCGGTCGTTCCTGGGGTCTGATAATGTTGAGGGGCTCTCGGCGGCGTGTGTCATCGCCGCTTTGACTGATGGGTGCTGTTGCGGTGGCCGTTTTGTCCGGCTTGGCGGCGGCGGCTTGTTTCCGATCTGTTTTGATTAGGGTTAGGTTGGTATTATGGCTGTAATGTTTTGATCTGGGCACTTTTAGGCCCATTTGGTGTGAGCTTTGTCTCTTTGGGTTGTTTTTGGGCCTTATTGTAATATCGGTATGCCTTTTTTAGGCTAGGCCATTAGGTGTGTTGGGCTTGGCCCACCAGGTGTTATGGGTTTTGTCCCTTTAGGTGTTTTCAATTTCTTCAACCTTGGTTGGAGTCCCCTCCCCTCTACCCCTACTTGATGTACCCTTTGTCAGGTTTCTATAATAATCTTGTTCCCGATCAAAAAAAAAAACCTGTAATTAAAGACCATTCTTTGTAAGAAGCTAAAGCTATCAACTGTGTGAGAGAGTAGCAGAGTGGGTTTCAGAGAGTAATTGTAACTTGTGGGGGTTGAGATGTTGGGCCTTCGGTAAGTTTGCCTCGTATAGTGGTTAGGTAGGTGCATCATTGTTGTTTGGTGCAGGAAGATAAGTATTCATATTAATCTCAACAAATGAACAAACTAAAAAATAACAGATCGAAAGGTGCAAAGGAGATCGGTAAAGACGGTTGGCAAGATCGGATAAAGGAACACTCATGGTTTATTGAGTTGGTACGATCTTGTGTCTTGTTCTCGGATACCTGTACTTGATTTGCCAAGGCTAGTAGATTGTTGCGTCAGTGTTATTTACACTGGAGGGTTTTCCACCTTACATATTCCTCTCCTGTTGAAGATAGATTAACATTTTCCGATATTTGAAAAGTTCAAATATTGAAAGATTCAATTAAAAATGCTTCCATTAAATAGTTTTGCAAACCATATGACTTAATACTGATTGGAATACAAGATTTCCCTTACATAGAAAATCGCAAAGGCTATAATGTATTTACTCTTATTCAGAAACTTATTTTTAAAAATTCATTTTTCGCCTCGCACAGGTAGCTAAGTCTAGGCATCCTCTGCTTAGTACTTATAGACTTATAGTAATGAAGGTAGAAAAGCAAAGTGAAATACAATATGCTTTCCCAAATATTTATCACCCTTGGGACAGGAGAGATATCCTTTCAGGGCACAGTAAGCCAATTACACGTTACCTATAGACTACGGCATGTATGGATCAAAGCTCGTCATGGCATATCACGAAAAAAGGTAGCTCCAAAAAGAACTGGTATTTGAAGGAGTACCTTATCAACATAGGGATGGTTTGACTTTAAAGGTTCCTCTTCTACATTGATTCTTGGACCTTTTATGGGAATAGGAATAGGAGGTCTTCCACTGTCACGCTGCAATGAAGCACAGGTCAAGAAAAAGCACAACATGGCTATTAAAATTACAAAGCAAGTCTGGGGATGCTAGAACCTTCCAGTCCATCTAAACAACCAAAAAGCTGGAAAGGCAGGAGCACCAACAAAAAGGATCTTGCTGCAGATCCATCAATTTAAGCAAGCCAATTAAAGAGCTAGATCATTGAGCCATTACATGACTCTAGTAAATTAGATGCAGGTCATTAAAACTATATGCAGTTCAGAGATTACAGTCTAGAATCGGCCAATTCAACACTATTAGGAGGTATCGAAGGAGCAAAGGTGTGGCATTTCCAAAACACAATGACACTCACCCGTATTTCATCTGGACTAGTATCCTCTTCACGATGAAATATTGGTGGGAATTCGAATTTGTGAAATCTGCAAGCATGTAGGGAAAGGAGTATTAAAAAAAACTTTTAAAAAACAGAGACTACTGTTTTCCATCTAAGCAGAGCTTAACCTTGGAATTCAACCAAATAGATCTCTAAAATGAACACTATACAGAAGTACGAACTACATACATCAAGTGATCTACATTTGGATCAACAAAACGCATCTCAATAGGAAACCGGAACCGATATGGGTCGCGCTTTGCCTGCAATGTAGACGCTATAAACAAATTAAAACCGACATTAGATATGACGAGAGCATACTTGAGTAAATTAAATGAGATGCTACAATTGGAAAAAGAAAACTAAGCTGAGCTCTAAAATGTGGGACAAACTAAGACTAGTTTTATACACTTCGAGACTCTATTGCGTGTAAATCTGGGAGGGTGTTTCAAGAACTCCTCTCCTATCTACTGGAAGAGCTTAATTTTGTCAAGCTGCTTTTCAGATAACACAAAGATACAGAACCCACTCCACCTCATACTTTGCTTGAAAAGTAATGAATCTAATGATTTCAACATGTAAGTAAACATCAGGAGTCACCGTCAGCACTGTTATTACGAAAAATTTCAACCACAGCACAAGAGCAATTCAGAAATACAGCCTCCGGCCAATAGGATTACGAAAAAGTAAAAAACAAACTTCAAAAGCATATTGTATAGTGACAATGACAATAAAAGGACCAAATAATGATGATTATTATTCTATGCCCAGTTAGTCCACTACAATTACTGAAGTGTCTCTGTTGCGTAAGCAATTTAGTTTCATTTAACTGAAACATACAGAGGAAACTGATTATAGTAAATAAAGGACATTTCAACCAACAGCAGATCATCTCACGAGGTTCAAAACTCACACTGCCACCTAATCGTGGAAATCACACTGATTTCTGACGGAGTGTGAAACAAGTACCACAATTTACATCCTTAAAGTTCCAGAGTCACAATATCACGACAAAAATTAAATTCCTGGACCTTATTACACATGGTAATTGCACCCTCCTTGCAATAACTTACAAATGAAGTTTTAAAATAATAAGAAAATGGAAAAGGTGACATGTATGGCGGGCCTATTAAGGGGAGCAATCAACAACAACCGGCATCACTTACCAGAATCTCAACAATGACGGGCATACCAACTTTAATGTGATGGCGGAGCCAGTACCAGTCATTACGTCTTATAGGGACCCACCTGAAATGCATTGAGATACATGAACTAGCAGGAAAACAAACTAAAGCTAAAGAAACGTTGAGTTTGTTACTTTGTTAGTACAGAATTGATTCAAGTGAGAGGCTTCCTCATTATACCAAACAAGATATTTAGTTTAGTAGGACATTTACTTCAAAAAAAGTTGCCAAACAGACGGATAAATCAACAAAAATATTGCAAGCAATTCATCGCATAATCTATCTATGCTGAGAGAGAGAAAGACCAACGTCAACTTGTGCAGAACAGAATATATTGATACGTGATTGCAGTGAGATCTGTATTTGATAAAGTTGTGCATATTCACCATTCCAATTAATTCGTAGTCTATTCATGTCATTAGTTCATAACCACGACTGGGAGGTTCTAAAGTATAGGCTTTTCTTAATTTTTAGGTATTCAAAAAAGTTAATGTATAAAACAATTTCAAAAATATTTCCCACTGTACACTTGAATGTATTGCTCTTCAATGGATTCATTTTTTCAGTTACTTGAGTTGGGACAAACCAATAAAACCATTTCCACCTCCTCTTTCTCCCTAAGCATGATCAACGCCTCAGTCCTGATCATTCAATCTAGCACGTAGTGGCTGTATTCCATAGTTTAATCTTACAATATTAGTAGTTCAGGAAAAAGGTAAGAGATTGCTCCAATAAAATATAAAGGCATGTACTTAATATTGATTCCACCTTTTACCAATTTAGGTTCAATCATCAACATTGGATGACAATATACAATGGTGTTTACCCATCATGGACTCCTCCAATGTCAACAAATGCTCCTTGATAAAGGTGTAAAGTTGTCACTATTCCTGCACAAATCTGCAAATACATTTCCATGAGTTACTTTCCAAATTGTCAGATTTCAACTGAAGACTGGTGAATTCTTGAGCGATTCAGAACATGATGTGCCATAATTCATCTTTATCATATTGGTGAGGTGATATGTCGTAAGTTCACAATAGGTGCAAGAATGCAGTTCAGACAAACAGCTAAAGCTCCAATGTAGGCTTGTCCAATAGCTACATTAGAAAAGACAAAATATAAAGACAGAAAGAAAGCAAGCAAAGAAAAGCCCTTCAATATGTTGATTACCATATAAGGATGCTTGAGTAGGTGGACTTGGGGGATGTTTGAATTATTCAATTCAACACTTAAAACTGTATATATTACTACATAATAAGCAATCAATTAGGTTTGACAACCATACTTTACATTGCTTAAAATTCTAATTGCCTCATCAAATGCAGGCTAAAATTTTGTAAAAATAAAGTAGCCTAGTGTTTACCTAATTCTCATTGATTTTACCATAACTTAAGTACTGCCTTTTTCTATACCGCCATCACCCCACCATCCCTACCACCACTCCACCACTTCTACAGTACCGCTACAACCACAATCACCTTCACCTTCCACCACCAGACTAGTGCCATATTTCCACCACCACCACCACCATTATAACCATTGCCATCTCTCTACCACAACCTTCGCTACAACCACCATCTCTCCAACACACCACTACATGTGGTAATTACCTCTCCCCCACCACCATCTCCTCTACAACCACAACCACCCGCCACCATTACCACCGTCTCCCCACCACCATCAGAAGCAGTTACTACCACTCCACCACAACAAACAAACAAAGGCCAGCATTAATGAAACTAAAACAGAATAATTAATATTATATCATCCACCTTCATCGTCCTTTGCGTCAAATATTTTTTAATTCAGTTCTTAAATTTTTATCAAACTACTTTTCAACTTAAAAATTTAACAATAAGTTTTCAGCACTCAATTTTCAACTTCCATTTCTTAGTTCTCTGTTGACGCCTAGGTGTATAGCTAACTTTTAGCATTATGAACACGCGAAGGCTTCTTTATATTAATCATGGATTTTCACAGTTGCCACCTGGTGGCAAGCCAGGCTTTTATTTTATTTTTTGTATAGACATGATTATCCACAACTTTTTTCTGTGATGTCTGACAGAGGATTGTGAATAGGGTTGTGCATGGGTCAAGTTGGGAACCATTGAGGTTTTTTTTTCAACCAGCCAACTGTTGGTGGGTTGTGTTTTCACAACCTATCCACACGGTTGACTTTCAAGACGGTATCGAACCAGAGAGTTGACCGGGCTGGTGGGATTGGAGCAATGTTTTCTAACTAAATAGACAACAGAGAATATAAAGGAAGAAATAAGTAAGGAAATTCTAGAAATGAGATTAATAGAACTTTTTGAAGAGTAAAAGACGTCAAAAATAGGCAGGTTGTGCCAGGTTTCAACATGTTGAGAAAATTCGAACCGTCATTAAACCGACCTACACATATTTAGCATCTCACCCACCCAACCAAACCAGCTCATTCTCTCAAACCACTTGAGTCGGTGCGGGATGTTTCAAGTCGGCATATTGGCAGTTATTTGTGAAGATTGCCATTAGAGTTGTGGCCTTTTACCACACTCGATCCAAACATCCAATTCTTAGTGTTGCACTGATGAGACACTCTGAATCCCTTATTGAGTAGAAATTGGATACTGTGGAGGGGAACATGCCACAAACCCAAGGTTCTAAGAGTAAAGAAGTTTTACGCCAAGCATAAGTTGAATAATGCACACAATATTTGTCCAGTATTGATGACATAGTCAAACTAATGTTTAAATAATGGCACATTAGAGGGCTGGTGACAAACTACATTGGTAATGAACTCCGGGTGGCATGCATTATGTAAGTCTGTCATATAAATGCAAACTGATTTCAAGTGTATGTGTGTGTTTATCAGTAAGTAGTGTAGTACATATAGATCATATCACTATATTGGAATGAACTTGAAATTGAAGAGGCAGAGAGGAAATGAAAGAAAGTCAAGGAACTTACTTGTCCTGGATAATAAAAGGGGAGCTCATACTGCACGAGGGAAAAAAAATCAGTAAGTTCATCTTTCCACTATCTGGCACACCATTTTTTTTTCAATCCAAAGTAATGTAAGAAAACAACTAGATCCATCCTACCATGCCCTCTTCGTAGTCCTTGCCTCTTTTCCTCCTACCAGGATAGTAATCCTGGTCATACTGCACAGAAATTAAAAGATTTAACGGTCGTCCATTAGCACAAAATCACCATGCATATTTCCACTAGAATCCAACACGGACAGCTTTAGAGTGCACAATACATTCAATGACCCAGTTACACACTTCCATTCGTTGATGTGTAGCTTATGGCGTAATTAACGCACAACACTAAACACCTCATACAATATGAAACTTTCCCAATAATTCAAAATCCCAAATTAATTTCCACTCATTCTACCAGCAATTTATTCTTTCCCAATCTAAGCCGAAACCTTCCCAATCATCCATGTTAGCTAGTGGTTCAACCTAAATAGATCAACTAATAAGTGCACATAGAAGTAGCATGAATCCTTCTTTTTCCATTTCCATTGAGTTCCACCGGCAACGCCAGCCTTATAGCTGTGGGGTCGGGTGACCCCACGGGAAAAAAAATTACTATTACTATATTGAATATTTTTAGAAATTATAAATAACGTCATATGAATTTTATGGTGACAGTGACACCACACCGGATAACTCCCCCACCTTCACTCGTTTTGTTCTTTTGATAAGGAGAGGTTGGTCCATCTGGCTAAGTTTTATCCTTCTGATTTTTCTCCACCACAACTCATCATGCTTGATGAACAACTTAAGAACTACATGGTTGATGTGCGCTCAAATGATGATTTTATGGAACTAATCGGAGTTGGTGACCTTTCTAGAGAGATGGTGGAGACTTAATGTCATATATCCACTAGACTAATTGCTTGTAAAATTGGCATTGCTTTTGCTCGTCGCGAATGCAACAGTAGAAAGAGCTTTTTTGGCGATGAAATATGTGAAAAGCAAGTTGTATAACCTAATGGAAGACCAATGGTTGAATGATGGCTTGGTGGCATATATTGAAAAGAAAGTATTTGCCGATATCAACCAAGAGACTATCATGCAACGATTCTAGAATATGTGATCGCATTGAATGCAATTGTAGAAGCTTGTGTAGCCCTTTTTTTATGTGGTGAAAACTAAAAGAAAAAATATTAGTTTATGCCTTTTGATATCTTTTTTTATTAGTTGAAACACTTGTTGAGCTTTAAAAGTGATTTTTGTTGGAACAATATTTTTAATTGCCATGTGATGTTTTTCTTCGATTTATAGTAGGTAAAAATATTTGATGTTTATAAATGACCTCATGGTCTCAAACTCTTGGAGTCGCCACTGTTGAGTTCCCACGATGCCCTCCACAATCCACATAACTCAATGGGAAAAACGGATTCATGTAGCCGACCCCAATGGAGTGGGACTAAACGCTTGGTTTGGTTTGTAAGTAGCATGGTAGAAAGATAAATCCACAAATTTACATATGGCACATGCTTCTACAAAGAAAATGAGTCAGAGATCATACTAAACCTTGTAGGACTCCTTTTCCAATCTGTCCTTATTCGCTGCGACCCACTCATTATACTGCTTCAAAAACACCTTATACCTCTCCAAACACAACTCCTCCGTATCCGTACTAGCCTCTTCTGCCACCTTATCCAAATCAACCCGAACCGCCTGCAACTTATGGGCTCCCCTAATAAACTCCAACTCCTCCCTATCCACCTCCCACCCCCGCGGCGGCCAATCCCTAGGCGGCACGTGTCGGACCACCAGCGGCCCCGTCCACGACGTCTTCAATGGCTCCGGTATTTCCCCCTGAATCTCAAACTGCTTCGCATAGAACTCATCCTCAGTCAAACCCATTTCCTCCATCTTCGACCTCCTGTATTCAAGGACAAACAGCATTTCAACGTCGAGTGGGCGGACATCAAATTTTTATCACATATGAGATGTATATATTACAAAAACAGTACCAAAAAAAATTATCACATAAATTTTTTATTACCCTATGCAAGTAAGAAATATATATTCATTTAGTCTTGTACCCATTTCAAAAGATTAAACATTAAACCTATTAAAATTTTCATAAATGCACCTAATCTTAAAATGACGACTATTGAACTCTTCAAAAAGTTCTTGGTTGGGCCGGTGTTAACTTCTTTCAAAAATGTTCTCCTTGCCACCAAACTCTTGGAGCCACTAGGTTATGCCCCGTCGCTAAATCCAAGCCCCGGATTTAGTCGACCACTAGGTTAGACCCCATCGCTAACTCCAAGCCCCGGAATTAGTCGACCACTAGGTTATACCCCATCGCTAACTCCAAGCCCCGGAATTAGTCGAACTGGCTTGTACATCCGGTTATCAAAAAAAAAAACTTCTTTTAAAAATGTAGGGCAGGCCAACTTATGTAAAGAAATGTCGAAACGTAGGGCGGATGATGATTGCCTGTATTTAGGGCTCATCATTTTGAAAGCCTCGATGGAATCGGGGTTTTGGAGGGGGACTTCTTCGCCCTCGTTGATGGAGGTTCGGGCGAACTTGGCCTCGGGGGTTAGGATTTCGTCCCATGGGGCCCATCCACGCTCAATCCAGTTCCGGCGGCGGGCTACGTCCTCGGGTTCTTTTTCTTTGGGGCCGAATTCCTCGAGAAAGGACTCGTCCACGGGGAATTCGTTGGGGCCGTAGACGCTGGGGGTTAGAGTTTTGGGTCTTATTTTACCCCTCCATGGTAAGGGGAAGGAGTTGGGGTTAGGGTTTTGGGAGTTGTAGGGTTTAGGGAGAAGGAAGGGGAAGAGGTGGTGGTTGTGGGTTTGGAGAGGGAGCATTTTTGTGGGTGGGGAAGTGAGAGAGACTCTCTCTCTCTCTCTCTCTGGTGTAGTGAGGGGGGAGTGTGAATTTGGATAAAGTGGGTTTAATTAGTTACTGCTTTGTTGATTTTTATTATATATATATATATATATATATATATATTTTTTTTTTTTTTCATTCGTTATTCTTAATCCATTACATATTACATAGGGAGGGGGAATGAGACTCGATCCGGGATGCAGTGTGGGGCATCCAAGAACTCTACTGCATGAGTTAGCCACCACTTGTTTTGTACTTCGGAAATAGCTTCGTTGATTCATTGGCATGTTAAACTTGGGTATGGAAAGGAAAAGGAAAGGAAATAATGAATAGAAAAATTAGATAAAAAATTGAAGAGAAAATTAAACTTAGTTTAGTAAATTTTCCATTCTCTTTCTTTAGGAATTAACAATGGAAGAATTTTTTTAAAAGAATTAACAATGGAAGAATTTCTCATTAATTTTCATGTTCTTTTCCTAAGTTTCAGGAGAGGGGAGGGGTTTTAGCAGCGTTTTTCTTTCGAAAAATGATAACATCAAATTTGTTTTTGTTAATGATAAACTTCAATGCATAAATGGTTTGTACCATGTGCAGAGTATAACCCTTTTGTTAATGTATTAGTGTTTTGGTTTATCACCAAAATTGGGGGAAAGTATAAAACCATCAAATGTTATCCTCGTATCTTGGAGACACGAGTTTCTATTGATGTTAACCTCGCAAGTTCGAGACTTGATTTTAGCTTCCTGAAGGGATTGCTTCTTTTAAGGTCCGTTTTATAGACCACTTTTAAATTGGGAGATAGCGATTGACATATGCATAAAACACATTTACGTCGCAGAATAATTTTCAAGAATTTCGAAAGCATTAGTTCGGCCCGTTTGTGGGCCCTTCTCTATCCTATTTTGAAAAATCGAGACCATTCACTATTTAAAACTTTGTCGAGAACATCATGCAAAACATAAATGATGTTAATCGTATATCATTGATACGTTTTTGGAGAACGTCTATGTAAAAAATGGGTACTGATTTAGCGTTACACTTCAATTTTTTCCAATATCCCGCAACACAATTGTTTTCAATCATGTGTCAATGGTAAACTATTAAAGCTAATTTTTTTTACATGACGGATGTACTCAATGAGGTCTAAAATGTTAACAGTCCGATCATTAAAAATGATCGCCGCCAACATCCCGTTACTTCGAAGTTGAGAGGTTAACTTTAACATTATCTCTTCCATAAAATTTTATGGTATCCATACCCCAAGACTACATTGGGTGCAACTACACAAAATGAGAGAACCAAAATAAGAACTCCTGTAACTGGATACCATATGTCGCGTCAGTCGCGATTAAATACCATTTCCCGAGAAAAGGTGAACTATAATGAGGCAAAAAAGACGAGACTACGTCAAACACTAGATAAAATGTTCACAATTTATACAAAAATTTGACTGATTTTCAAAATGGGATTTCCCATTTCTAAAAAGGCAAGGAGAAACTAAATGAAGGTATTGCTACAAAGTAAGAGACCGCCGGAACTAATTTGGCTTCGTTCCCTCCATCTGTCAAACAAAAGATCTTCCTCTCGTTTAAGATTAAGATACCGGTCCATGTTGAATTCTGACCTCTGACGACTTTCAACTTCTTTGAGTATGCTAACACTACCTTCTCTAGTACTCGATGAAGCGCTGTCAAGTCCCGGGCTCCAACTCCCAGTGGAATTACCAGTAAGATCTTGTGCTGAAACCTGTACAGTTTCAAGTACATGCAGAAATTAGAAGGAAATAACATTAAGACAGAAAAGATCAGAAATATTGTGGGTGGTGAAGACATAAATTGCAATGGGATCTTACAGTAAAACATGATATGGAAACATCAAATTCAATACAATGCATTCTTGATAGAGAGCAATGAT
The DNA here is from genome assembly GCA_036023075.1 of Gaultheria prostrata. Classification (NCBI taxonomy): domain Eukaryota; kingdom Viridiplantae; phylum Streptophyta; class Magnoliopsida; order Ericales; family Ericaceae; genus Gaultheria; species Gaultheria prostrata. The sequence goes on along the minus strand of JAXBDA010000842.1, from coordinate 16,670 downwards.
AAAAAAAGGATTTGAATAGCCAATCCGTCTTTGATTTGTACACAAGGCTTAGCTGGTTTTAGAGTTAGGTTCAGTTAGAGAAGGTAAGAAACGGTTGCCGATCAAAATAAAATTGAAAAAAAAGAGAGGGTAATAACGGCTGTTATTGACTGCTCTTTTTTTTTTATGAGAAAACCTTGATCCTGTGTAATACTTTAATACCAAGCAGCTTAAAGTTGATTGATAGTGCAACTCAATTGGACTTACTTTAGGCTTGAATATATCGGACATTACATGTGGCCTTTCACTACGCAAAACAAAATACAAGTGCAAAGGATTGTGACCATATCTTCATGTTAACTTGTAAAATTCTGTATACAAATAAATTGCCAACACAAATATCCAAATGCCATATAATCAAACAAATGTAGATGATAACAGTCTCGGTTTGATGGTTGCATGTACTGTTTCCTTACAAGACACGTTCTACTAAGATGGGAGTGCTTCTCTTCCTTTAAGTGTCCTATATGGTATCAACTTCGCCCACTAAAATCTCATTATAAATTTGGAATAAAATCAGCCGGCTGACGTCATTCTATTTTAGTTATCATAATAGTTATCATAGGGCGCAAACGTATGCAACATCCACTAAGAAATGAGTGTTGGGTAAAGTACACATCTATGTCACAGATTCGTCTAATTCCCATGTCGCCACATCAAAATATTCATTTATTTAGTGTTGCATTTTATATAGCGGGCCACAAAGTGAATTTGAGCACTTGATGGGTAATATCAGATTTCTATGATGCAATAACATACCAGACACCAGTGATACAACCAGCCACGTGTGAAGACACTGAAACTTGCACACATTCAGAAGAGCCCTCACAACATATTAGAATGAGAAATGCTAAAGGCACTAACTAATGTGTTAAATGTACATGTGGCATTCTTTTAGTGGATGAGTGCATCCATATGTTGCATCATGTATTAATGTGGTAATGACATGTGTACTTTTAGTGTAATAGTTTGCAAGTTATTTAGTGCCTCTAGCATTCCTCTATTAGAATAGACACAACCGAGAATAAATTTCTTCTAAGCAAATAAAGCTGTCTACTTATAAGTCACTTGACCTACGTTATATGCAGTGTTCTAAAAGTCGGCCGACTAGTCTCCGGCTCTCCGCCTAGGTGCTAGGCTGGGGTCCAACACCTAGATAAGCTGGCTGACTAGTCAGCGCCTAATCCCTACCTAGGCACTTGGCGGCCATCTTCCACCCGACTAGCGCCTAGTTATTTTTAGAACATTGGTTCTATGCAACTAACTTCAAAGTTCATTGTCAGCAATAAGTAGGCAGCTAGCTAAACTACAAAAACAATCATTGGGCGCAAATATCACATTATGGGATTACCTGAGCTGCATCCCACACTCTGCTTTTCGGAGTCACAGGTAGCACTCTATTATCCT
>JAXBDA010000842.1:0-15124 GCA_036023075.1 Gaultheria prostrata | reverse complement strand
CAGCAATAAGTAGGCAGCTAGCTAAACTACAAAAACAATCATTGGGCGCAAATATCACATTATGGGATTACCTGAGCTGCATCCCACACTCTGCTTTTCGGAGTCACAGGTAGCACTCTATTATCCTCAGATGGAAGAGGGGACCCATCATTACTAGTCTCCCATTGTAACCATGGCAGATTGACACCATCCATTTCGCCAGGACGGGAATTAGATCCTGTTGGGCTTTGAAATGTTTCTGTTTCCCCTGTCCGGAAGACTGCATCCCTAGTCTTTGTAACTCCTAAAATCGAACTTGTGTCACTCCTTTCTCCGTCAAAAGAAGAAAAATCGGTATCTTCAACATTTGAAATGAAGTCCTCAAAATATATCTCTGCCTCTTCACTCAATCGCTTAGACAACCTATTTCTGTCATTACTCCTCTGAAAATTTGCAGAGGCATTTTAAGTAAGCTACAAATGATTGGTATTCTTAGATAAGATTACAAACTCAAATCATGCAGTTAAAACCCAATTGGAGATTGAGAACTGTACCTTTCGAGCTCGTGATGGTCTTTCTGCAATGGTGGAGCTCTTTGGACCAGGAAGCAATCCTCTCACAATCTTAGGCAGGTCCATACCACGTTGCTTCTCCGATACTATATCTGCTACCAGGTCTTGCTTATGGTTCTCGGACTGGAAATGGAGTAACACAATATTTACTACTTCAAGTCTTGGAAAGAACAACAAAATGAAAACTCTTAACATATAATAGAAGTTGCTCATTACTCGGTAGCTTCCAATATTCTAAGAACTCACATTTAACCTATATATAACAAACCCATCCTAATTCCCCCAAGTAGCAGAAGATGGAGTTTAGGTGTTTCATGTCTAATCCGACTTCTTTGTTTGCCTTTTTCTTCGTTAGCGCTTGTATATATATTCATAGGCCATCTCTTTGAAAGGTTAACATACTGAAATGCATACTAGTTTAATTGTAAACAATTTGTACAATGATTGAGCTCTTCTAGCCCATGAGCCAATGCTAAACTGGAATATATGCTGGTATTAAGTGCTACATTTTAAGTCAAACATACCCGGGAAATAAAAGCTGTTTATCTCCACAATTCAAAGAATGGTATTAAGGACTCTGCTAGAATGCAGGCAAATGAATAAATAAGCACCGCCTTTTACTAGGGAGACCTAAAGAAATTGATGCAAAACTTCAAGTTTGGAAGAGCCCTTGTACTCTGCTAGATCACCAGTCACTCCCAAAGGTTATCACAGCCTTCATGCCCAAAATTCAGAACATATATCGACGAATTTATATTCTCTCCTGAATCATTTGTTCTTTAAGGTATATCAAGAACTGGAACAGAGTGGTCAGTGCCACATAGTACACATTAAGAATTCCCATAAACAAAGAATGACTTAAGAATCTGACCTAGTGGGGTGACACTTTTTAGAAAAGATAACAATTGGCTATACAACACCTGTTCTAGTTTTGTTGTGTAACTTTTTCTGACTTTGGAAACAGCTCGACGATCATTGGAGCTATCCGACGGCAAAAAGCTCTCACTTTCTAGAGTAGAGGTTCTTACTCTAGCCTGTTAATTTGAAAAGAAACCCAAGTTTGTTTCAGCAAATAGCATACGCTAATGGTGCACAGATGTTAGGAGAGGTATACAGAATCCAGAATAATAGAAGGCAACAGACATGCTCAAGTTCCATTTTGATTTCATCAACAGCGTATCTAAGTTCCTTCCGCATTGCTTCATACAGCCCACTGTTCGCATCGTCGCCAGTAGGATGTTCCCCCTGAAAGTTAGCAAAAGATACCAGAATGGATAAATCAAAAGAAAATATCACTGGGAAACTTTCCACCGAGTAACTATCATTAGTTTAGAAACCAACCAACCTTTTTCTGTGCATAAACTGCCCGAATAGTCTTCTCAATCATATTTTTACCAGAGCAAGTTTCTTTAGCTTCATCATCGGTTAGTGCAGAAGACTGGCTCTGATAGTTCCAAAAGCATCATGTTAAAATAAGTTCAACTCCCAAAAGAAATTGAATTGGGTGCAGTGTGTGTGTGTGTGTGGTCCTCTACTGACTAATTTACAAACAAAAGTCGCATGCAAGTAACAGGATGGAAAACTCTTACAGAGTAACCATTCTTTGATAGGTCTTTTTGGCTGAGGGACCTTCCTAACCGTCGATGACTCAAATCTGTGGGCTTCTGTAATGAGGGCATCTGGCTATTTCCACCTGTTGTACTCTTTGCTCTTCCATGATTGATAGAGTTCCGAGGATGATCTATATCACTCTGTCACCAATACTTGTTTTAGACAAACCAAACAGGCAACTACGGAACGATCTTAGCTATTTTAGATTGAGAACAATAACAACAACAACAATAACAGAACCCATCTAGTCCCCAATCATTGCGGGTATGGGCAGAGATGATTGGAGACAAACCCAACCTTTGGCAATATGCACAAAGTGACTGCTCTTAGAATACCACTGAAATAATGGGCCCCCTAAACCTCCAAGAACCAAGGAGCTACAGAGACGTTTGGCTGCAAAATCATGCCCCCAAATCAAAGTCGAAAGGCATCAGGGAAGGTAGGCCTAGACACCCGAAAGTCATTTTAGATTAAGAAAAGGATGAAATAACAGTATATGCTCTTTCGGCCTAGACACCCGAAAGAGCATATTTTTTACAGTGAATTGAGATGCCCCTACGCCTAACCTACATTAAACACATATGCAATGCTCCTAGTCCTAACCACCTTGCATAGCTTTATTAGCAGTAACACAGTGGAAATGTACAATACGTAGTGCATCTCATAGTATTACTCTCCTACAAATTAATGGAGCTAAAATCCCAATGCCTGACAAACAATCCTCGATGTAAAACTAACGACGAAGTAAAGACAAGATGAACATACAGACCAAAAGCAAGTAGGGCAAAACCCGAACCGAGCTGTTCACGAGCAACTCAAAACTAGGCTCACTATGTGCTCAGGTCGGCTCATTTGTGAAAGAGTCAAGTTCGAGCTCGAGTCTTAAACTCTTTCAGTAAACAAGTCGAGCTCAAGTTACACCGAGTCTTAAACTCTTTTAGTAGACAAGTCAAGCTCAAGTTACATCGAACTAGGCTCGTTCAGAGAGGCTCGGCTCGGCTTGTTTGCAACCCTATCAAGCAACTGACTAAAATGTATGTACCTCAGAATCGCTTATCTGACACCTCACCGCCGACACAGACCTCCTCCTCCTCGAACTAGCATCCGAACCAATCCTTCCACCACCACCAGAACCACCGCCACACAAACCCCCACTCCTCACATCACCAACTCCCAACCTCTGTCTCGACACCGACCTCCCCCCACTCCTCCCATCACCAACTCCAGACCTTTGTCTCGACACCGACCTCCCCCGCCTCTCCGACGACTCAGTCGGAGCCGCCACACGACTACCAATAGCAGAACTCCGTCGTCTCTCCGACCGCCCTCTCTCGCTCTCGCTCTCCCTCCCATCCTCTCTCTCATCCTTCACAGAAAAAAACTCGATTGCCAAATCATCCAGGCTTATCTCAGGAAACCCCGAGCCTCTCACCGTGTTGACGAACTTCCCTTTCGACGGCGGTTCGGCTGTGTCGGACGCCGGCTCCAACACTCTTCCGGAGAACTGGCTGAGACTCCTCGACCGGCGATGAGCTTTGGCAGAGGAAGCTGAAGAACCGGAGTCGTCGGCGTGCGGTGAGGCCCCGATCGAAGTCCTCGTCGTAGTTGACTTGAAAGCCGATGTCGCCATCACGATTGTATGAATGTATAGGTCGATTGATGACCTGAATGTGTAGGTTGATAGAGATTAGGGTTTGAATTTTGCCATTGCTTGGAAGTAGAGAGAGAAAAGAGAGAGAGTTCACGGAGGAGAGGTGAGGGTTGTTGGGAGGAAAGGGACGGAGAATTGAATGCTGTTGCATACAATGTTTGGCGGAGTGATCGAAAATTTTGGGAGATTTTTGAAAATTGAAAGAGGGTGTGGACGGACGGAGATACCCTGCTTTAGATTGGGAAATTGCGGAATTACCAATGCCTAACAAGCAATGCTAGGTACCCGACAAATTACCCCGTAAGGCGGAAATCAGTGGTTCAAATTCACTTGAATGTTTATTTGAACCATTGATTTTTCTTTCAGAATAATTTTCGGATAATTTTTCAGGATACTTGACATTTTCCTTGCCTAGCTACTTTTATTATGAATTTGTACTCCCTCCGTCCCAATTTGTTGGGCTTGTTTATCTTTTTTGATGTCTCAAAAAATTGTCTATATCTCATAATTTATAATGTTTTTTATGATTTCGAAATCTTTGTTTAACAAAATTAATTGAGATTTATCAAACAAGATCAATATTGAATATAAAAAGTATTGTAAATTAAAAGATATCGAGAAATTTTTAGTTTTCCAAAAAAGGAAAGAGGCCCAAGAAATTTGGACGGAGGGAGTACTATTTTGGAGATTATATCGTTAATAAGTTTAATATAGATAGAGAGTTGAAAATGATTCAGAAAAATATATTTTAGGTTGGTTTATTTATCAACCAACGAAATAGTAAGTCTGAAACATACTTCTTTAGGGAGTTTGGGTGGGTGTTGTGCATCTAGATGTTATGCATCGTGTTGTGTACTCCTCGGCCGTCCGATCATGTTTTGAACGGCCGGAATGCATTTGGCAATTTTAATTTAATTTTAATTTACTTTTACCGGTAAAAAATCAAACACATCCGGGTCATCCAAAAAACAATTGGACGGCCAAAGGGTGCACAACATGATACATAGCACCCGAATGCACAGCATCCACCCCATTTCCCTTCTTTAGTAAGTCAAATACAAAACGATCTCGTGTATTTTGATTTTGTAGAATATTTTTGTTTTATAGAATATTATTGTACATGAATCGAATCGAATACTATATTGTTTAAAATTGAGTGAATATTTAACGAGATCAAACCATATATTTTAGATCGATTTGTGTATTAGACGAACATAAGTTTAACGAATTTTTTAAGGAATCGCATACCACTGCACAAAAGAAATTAAGAAAGGGCTGGTGGATATGAGAAATTGACTCGGCCTTGTTTGTTTTGGATTTCAAGACCCGGTTTTCTCAATAATTATCTAATTATTACTCTTATTTTTAAATATTATTTTCATTTTTCTTTCTATCTCTCTCTAATCATTAATCCCTATTTTTTAATTATTATCCATATTTCTCCCTCTAATCATTACAAAACCCAAAACTCAAAGCAAATAGGGGGAATTACATTTCAGAGGTAAGGAGGGAAAAAAATTTCACTCTTATGACACACTTATTGGAAATCACTTAAAAAATGAAACGGAAAAGAATAATTCCACATAAGTGGCACCGAGAGATAGATTGTCGAAATTACCCCTCAGGTTGAAAACTACCCCTCACTCGACTAATATAAGTGCAATGACTTGGTTTGAGAGTGCAACACAATTGCATTCAAGGTGCAATGGAAATGGACCCAGGGTGCAATGCTAAAATTTTATTCTCAGAAAGTTTGGTTTGACAACACACTGACATCCCTATATGGATCAACACGAGTGCAATGCTTTTTTTGTGAGTGCAACTCTATTGCATTCAAGGTGCAATATAAATGGACCCAAGGTGCAATGCTGAGAAATTATTTTCAGAAAGTTTGGTTTGACTACACATTGGCACCCCCATGTGGACCAACACGAGTGCAATACATTTTTTATGAGTGCAACACAATTGCATTCAATGTGCAATAGAAATGGACTCAGGGTGCAATGCTCCTAATTTATTTTCAGAAAAGTTTGGTTTGACCACACACTAGACCAACACGAGTGCAATGTTTTTTTTTTTTTTGGTTAGTGCAACACAATTGCATTCAAGGTGCAATGAAAATGGACTCAGGGTGCAATGTTAGTAATTTATTTCCAGAAAGTTTGATTTGACCACACACTAGCACCCCCATATGGACGAACATGAGTGCAAAGCCTTTTTTTAAAGTGCAACACACCTACATGTAAGGTGCAATTGAAATGGACCCAAGGTGCACTAGCCCCCAAATAAAATTAACTTATTCCAAGCCTTAATTTTTTTCAGGGTGCAATTGAAATAGACCCAGGGGTCAATCTGCAATCTACAAAAGCTCTTGGCCACACTGTATCTTCTTCAAAGGTCAAGGGTGGTCCAATGTAATTTTATCAAACAAACCCAAAACCATAACAATGGGTTCGTTACCCACTGTAGATCTGATTTCAATCTCATACTGCAAACTGCAGCTCCGATTCATATTTCCTCTAGTTGGATGTTGAGTAAAGATTTTGATTTCTCTTCATTTTTGCTGAAAACCCTTGTTTTATCAGTGGGTTTCTCTCTGGTCCAATACCAACCCTTGTTTGAAGCGTTTGCTGGTCCTCTCTCGCCGGTCGTGGTGATCGGTGATGGCGAGGCTCTGTTGCAGATCGAGGGATGAGAGATGTATTGTGTTGATTTGGTGAGGGAAGAGGGGGTTAATTTGTGAAGGATTTTGAAGCCCAGGTATTCTTGTCCGGGAATTTTTCCCATGCCATGAATCCGGAATTATTTTTCCTCTACCCATTAGCTAATGATTTCCAAAAAGTATGTCATGAAGGTGTAATATTTTTCCCTCCTTACCTTTGAATAGTCATTCCCCCAATCAAATACAACCGACGTGTATAAAAAGGCTTTGATTATTCGCAGGTGTCACATAGACATAAACATAGTATAGTCAAAGATTTCCTAACTATACGCACGCATGAATGAGGTAATTAAAAAATTACACGCTAACGTCTGACATTGTTCCAGAGTCCAGACTAATTGGATTCTTGGATTGCAAATTTAAACTACATATTGATATAGTTAATGGTTCGAATTTGCTCAGAAATTATCACGGGTAAAAGTCAACATTTGCCGGTAAGAGTTTCTAAGCAAAATCCAGATAGGAAACCCAAACCATGTTCCTTCAAGTCATAAAAGAAGAAGAAGATATTGGCTGTGTTTCGGATAAGTTTTTCGACAATTTTTTTTTCCGGTTGAAACTGTTTTCCCTCCTTAAATGGGGTGAGGGGGTGGCCCACTAGGAGGGACAATGGGTTTTGAAAGTCAAAATTATCTGCATACACATTGTGCTACAGAGAGGAAGAAAGAGACACGTTGGATTTCAATGTGGCCCACTTAAAGGGGACTACATAAAGTACATACTTTGGGTTTGAGAAGGGCCCACTTCTTCAATAATTGCCGGTCAAAGTGGCAGATGCCAGATGTAGAGAGGACGGAGCCCTAGTTATTTGGGACTCAATATTTGAAATTCAAAAATTGAACTTCCAAATCCAAAAATTACTTTTGGAAAACCTTTCCGAACAAAGCCATTATGTTTTTGCGATTTTCTTACATACTTCATGTGTCACGTTAGCAAAAATCTTTCCTTGTTGCTTAGAACTTCAGAAAGAAGCATTGAAAACAATACAAGATGATGAAAAAAGTACTGCATGATTCGATTTTATGAAAACAAGGGAAACATCGCTATAAAATGTCCTAATGTTTTCATAATCGAAGCAGAAGAAATTAATGGGTGGATGGATATTCTTATCAAACGTGCTTTTTTGAGGTTCAAAAGTAAATTTCTAGCTGCAGAAAAATTTGTGAATCTTAGTCAGGTGATTGATTGCTGCTCTATGCAGGGAGATATATGACCAATTCCGAGAATCATACAAAGGGAAGAAGATGGACATTCACACAAAACTAATGAAGAAATATGAGGATATACCGAACTGGTGGTTTCACCTAATGCTAGGAATTTCTTTAGTACTTTCTCTTGCACTTTGCATCTTCATGAAAGAGGAGGTTCAAATGCCGTGGTGGGGTCTCGTTTTCGCTGCAGGCCTTGCGTTGATTTTCACCCTCCCCATCAGCATCATAACTGCCACAACTAATCAGGTAACAGTGCTGAATTCAACTTATTCCATTTCCAGAATGACTTGCACAATCTCTTTTGGAAAAGTCTATTGACGCAGCATCATGCAGAACAATATGCACAACATCATGATGTGCCACTGTTTCATTTTTTCCACGTACTGCATCTCATTCAATAGCCAGTGAAATAGTGCCACGTGAGCTTGTTATGTACATTGTCGTGCAAAATGTTATGTTCATAGCATACCTCATCAGCGTTTGCTGCGTAAGAAATCTTGTTTCGCATCTTGTTTGTGCTAGTTTACAAGAATAGCCTTTCTATTTGTGAAGAAGTGTATCATTAGAAGTTATTAACATAACTGGTTGCTCTAAACATTCGCAAATTCGTAACTAAAATGGATTTTCTAGGTATCATTTTTATCTGATCGAATTTATTCCTACAAGATAAGGGAAGTGGTACTTTTCTGTGGTCCTTACATTTCAAATCAAAACATCCATCTAATGGCGCATATTTTGAAAATGTCCCTTCCATATCATCACGATTCACAGCCGATTAGTTTTGTCAACAAATATTCAATTATGCAAAACGTTGTACTGCTCGAGTGTACTGGTATCATATGCAAACACAATTTTCTTACATGATTCTTGTTCAAATTGATGTTCCTTTAAGCCAATTCCTCGAGCTCTAATGTTTTCTAATGCAAGTTCTTTTATTTTGAATTAGGATATCTATGTTACGAGTCGATTCCAAAAATTCTGTACAAAAGTTCCATTTATGTATCATTACCCCTTCTTATTCCACTCAAATTGTGAATTTTTTTCCTTGTCATATCAGACACCAGGACTAAATGTCATCACAGAGTACATAATGGGGGTTATATTACCAGGAAGACCCATAGCCAATGTCTGCTTCAAAACCTATGGCTACATAAGCATGAGCCAAACAGTCTCCTTTCTCAATGACTTCAAGCTAGGCCATTACATGAAGATCCCACCAAGATCAATGTTTATAGTGCAGGTATTACCTCTTCTTATTTTAAAGTTCATTGATAGAGCAGTTGCCAAAGGCAAACGCACCCTCGACTAATCCTGGGATTTGACGTTAACAACCAGGCAAACCTCCAATGAGCAAAGTTGAGCCTAAAGACGAGTCGTTCAAGCTTGGCTCAAAAACTTAACGAGCTTTGTGGAAATTTTGAACGAATCTGAAACAGTTATTAGCAGTAGGCAACTCACAAGGTAGCCAGTGTAACAAAAAAAGCTTCACAAGGTAGCGCAGGTGACTTTTTTTTTCCAGATGTGGTTACATGATGAAAAACTGATTGACAAGTTTCAAAACAAGGAGTAGTAGGGAACATGAAAGAGAAACCAGTGATCCAGATCACATCTAGACCATTTTGATCTGGACCATTGATTTCTCTTTCATGTTCCATTTGGGGGAAACTTTTCATGTTCCCTAACATTTTCGTTTCAAAACATGTTTGTCCTTGGCTTGTTTACCTAACAAATCAAACTCAACGAACTTTTCCACTCGGAGAACATGAGTAGTTTCAAAGCTTGATCCATTTTATGGCCATATATTTCCATTTATAGCACACAATGTAGAGCCCAATCCACACAAACTTGTATAGGCTAGCGTAGACAAAATGTTGATACAACTTGCACAATCTTTTGGTGGAGCTTTATGCATGAAATTACACAATCTTTCAGCTGCATTCACATTATCTAATTCTATGTTGTGAATCTAGCTAAACTCTTCCTCCTTCGCAGTGTGCAGGAACCATCATAGCCGGAACCATTAACATCGCCACGGCATGGTGGCTACTAACCTCCATCGAAAACATATGCCAAGACAACCTCCTCCCTCTAAACAGCCCATGGACTTGCCCAACGACCGTGTCTTCTTCGACGCCTCTGTCATCTGGGGCCTAGTGAGCCCTAAAAGAATCTTCGGAAGCCTCGGGAACTACAGCGCCCTCAACTGGTTCTTCCTAGGCGGCGCCTTGGGACCCGTCCTCGTGTGGGGCCTACACAAGTCCTTCCCGAACCAAAAATGGATCACAATGATAAACCTTCATGTACTTCTGGGTGCAACAGCGGCTATGCCACCGGCTACTACTCTGAACTTCAACAGCTGGATTTTCGTCGGGACTATCTTCAACTTCTTTGTTTTTCGGTACAAGAAGAGGTGGTGGCAGAGGTACAATTACGTGCTTTCGGCAGCTCTAGATGCAGGGTTGGCTTTCATGGGGGTGGTGCTGTATTTCTCTCTAAGCATGGAGAATGTGAGTTTGGATTGGTGGGGAGCTGAAGGGGAGCATTGTGGTTTGGTTTCTTGTCCTACTGCTAAAGGGATTGCTGTTGATGGGTGTCCAGTGTTTTGATTTTTACTTATTACCAATGTCGAATTGCCCTTACAGTTTAATTGGCGTTCACAAAACAAAAAGAAAAGAAAAAGAGTACAGTTTAATTAGTTGGTTGTTGTCAAGTTTGTAGACTTGAACTGGAAAAGGAAAAGTATCTATAAGACAATTCCAGACATAACAGTGTCTAGGTGGTTGGATGTATGTGGTAATGTGGGCTCATGTGCATCCAACGACTCCAAACACAGTTGTGTACGTGACATTGCTCAATGTAGAAATAACTATTATTTAGAAGGTGAAACCCTTTTGCTAGATCATTCGTTTAAGTTAGAGATGTTGGATGTCAAATTGGAATTTATAAATATTGCATTTTCTATGTTAATGTGGGCATGCTTGGGAGCTGCATTATCCTATTTCTTCATTTCCATTTTTTCGAATTGTGAGTGTTTGGCCGGTGGTTTTGGATTGCAATCGGTAAAAACGGAGAAAAATTTGGGTGCCGGTCGGCTATGATCATGTGGTGTCCAACCGCGCATCTTGGCCGTCCAAAAGTATTTTGGACAATCCAGATTGCAAATAGAGAAAGTGGAGAGAGGAGGAGAGGGGGGAAGAAATCTGGGTCTTTTAAAACACTTTTACAAGGCCGAGATAGTTTTTCTCGGAAAAATGCTTTATGAAATGGGAGAATGCAAAATTCCAAAATCACTTCCAGAGTAATTTCTTTTCTTAAAAATCTAGATTGTACTACTTATATTCCAATCACTTTTACATATTTTGATTATGATTTAAAATCCTATAGTAGTATAATTCAGAAGTTAGAATATAATAAAATGACTCCCGAACATGTTTTTGGAATGTAAAAGTGAAAGACCTGGGCTTCACCTTGTTGAGGGCCATTATTGGGCCTTAGTCAACAAACGAACAAGGCCGGCCTCTCCAAAACCCTAGGACAATTAGAGCATTTTCAATCTTGACCCATTTTATTAATTTATGACCCAAACTTGAAATCTGGGTAAAATCATAAAAAATCATGTCCAATCTTAATTCAAATTCTTACTCATTTTGGGGTTGTACCCATTTCTTTCTCCATTTTCATTTTTGGGACATCTCAAACCTTTACCCATTCTCCCGACCAGTGGCGGACGCAGGATTGTCATTTTTGCTTAATTTGCGGGGGCCACTCTTCAGTAATTTTACAAAAAAATCTCAAAGTGTACTAAAAATATGTAGAAAATTGGGGGGAGTGCAGGGGCCGAACACCCCCCTTGCACCCCCCCAAGTCCGCCCTTGCTCCCGACGTCTATCTTGCTTCGGTAGAACTTCGCGGGCTGTCTGAATATGATGTATCTTCGTCGGCCGTTTTGAAATGATGACGGAGCTTCGCCGAATCTTTCAATTTGATGCCAGAGCTTCGTCGACTTTTTCGATGTGAGGCAAAAGCCTCACCGAAGCTGTTGGAGGGTCGCCAAACCTTCGTCAGACATGCTGAGCTTCGTCGGACCTTTGCCGGAATTGATTATATCACCTCACTTATTTACATGTATGCCATTCGCAATTTACAAAAATAGATTTGGGGTGAAAATGAATTTTTCCGTTCGAGATCAACCTATTAGGGATTTAAACAATTTTGAATCAAATTTGGGTAAAAAATTTTTTTTTGGACGAAGACTGGATATGCTCAAGAAATATATTGAAAAACACTTCGTCACTCACATTTTGAAGTGCTGGGATTGATGAGCCCCTAATATTGTACATATCCGGGCTCATCTAGCTCATTTAGATCACACACACGCGCGTTTTAGCGCTTGATATGATTGATGTTGCGCAAAGTGTGTTTTTGGTAGTTTCAGGTAAAACCATGGAATAAAGCGCATTTGAAGCGCTCCGGGACGAATCCCAAGGATCCGAGGGCCATGTGTTCCATGTCATCCCACCACCGAGCCTCGAGAGCCAAGACACGAAGATTTGGCTAAGGCTCGGGAAGTTCAAAGGACACTCGATCAAGCCGGAGGTCTAAATTCATTTCCAAAGGCTTACAAAGACTCCCGGTTATATTCGGAAGTACCCAAGGTACCTCAACGCCATAGAGGACAATCATCGAAGGTTAAAATTCGACTCAATGAGCTTTGGAAGGTTCAAGGAAGGCCCCAAACAAAGGAACAAGAAATCTGGAGCTATGAGCCTCGAGGAAATCCGACACACCGATAGGAAAATGCTCATTTCTCTCAAGATACAAAGGCCATGAAGATGAGGTCAATTGGGTATGAAAGTAGACTCACAGAGCTTTCCAACGGTTCAAGAAACACCGCATTCCGAGTTCGGACGAAGCCGGAGCGTGCTCGCGAAGTTGGTTCAGCTTGAAGCAAATCTGGGTCGACCCAAACACAATCTGGTTCGACCCAAACATTTTAGTGAAGGAACATAGGGTTTTGGGTCGACCCAAACACAAACTGGGTCGACCCAAAAGTGCTTCGTCCAGTTTTTTTGGCCACCTTTCAGCCTTTCCTTTTATGGCATGTTTCACCTTTATGGCACCTTTTGGGATATTTTGAGAGAGAGGAAGACCAACTTTGTATATATCTTTCCTCTCTCTTCCTCTCTCCCCTTCTCCTACACTTTATGCTTTAGGCTATTTTTAGTAATTTTCTCTCTTCTCTCTCCTCCATTGTTGTGGATGTTTGAAGCTTTATTTTCTTCAAGAACACTTGTAAGGTTAGCTTGTATTTTATTTTCTAGTTTATTAATAGTGCTTGTAATCTTGGGATCTTTAGATAAATCTAGTTTGTTCGTATTTTTACCGGTTAAATCTTATCTCTCCTATTTCAGTCTTTTCCTTTGAAAACTCAAGTAGGTAGTGTTTGTGTGTGAATTCTCCAAGGTTTAAGGTTTAAGGCAAATGTAGGATCTTCATATAAAATCAGTTTTTAGAGTTATATGTCATGTTCTTTATTTCTTTCAAGTTTTTAGTCATGATTCTCGTAGTAATGATCGAGTAGTTTACGTAGGCTTGGTCATGGGGTGATTAGCACCCCGTGACTTAGGTTAATTCGCTCTCCTCGTCATGTGGTAAACATTTCCTGTTTAGTGAAGTTAAGGGTTCACTTTTATGTACCAAAACCTTGGGTTGTTAATCTCATTGATCTCACGTAGGCAAGAGCTACGCTCCTTGCCACGTGGGATGCTTTGGGCGATGTCACCCTCGGGATTTGCCAATGGCTCAAAGAACCCTAAACTTTGGATTAATTTTACGTACCAAAGACCGGGTTTGTTAACCTCTTTGATCACTCGTAGACAAGGGTTTATCCACTTGGCACGTGTGATGCTTAGGGCGATGTCAACTCGGGTGTTTGCCAAATGAACCGAAAATTCCTAGTTTTTGCTAAACACCATTTCTAGTTTAAATGAGTTTTAAGTATCAAATCTTCCGTTCGGATCGTTAGCCGGTTATCGTAGAGGAGAATGAATCGACCCGAGTCATGGGTGTTGAAATCCCCTAGACCTCGCCTTAGTTTTAATTAGTATTTTCATATTCCGAGTCGTTCTCGAAGTCGAGAGAATTCCACCCAAAATCACAAATTCAAAGTTTGCCGCTTCAAGGCTAAAAAACCATCACGCGCAAGACATTTTCACGTTCGGTCCCTGTGGATTCGATCCGGTCTTACTGGTATTATGCTATCTCCGACACTAGCCCTACGCTTTGGGCACGCTATTAAATAAACAAAGTATGGAGCAAAGCAGGGATGGTGTCAAAAGCGAAAGAAAAATTAGTTTTCATGACATTCGTGATCGATTCTCTACAAGATTTTGGGGTGTTCCACTGACCTGACTTTTTTGGCTTTTTCATGTGAGAGTTCGGAAAACGCATTGATTTTTTGTGATTTTTTATGTGATGTATTGTGAGGGGATGACTTATTTCAAAAACCGCAATAAACTAGCTTTTGGCTTTTTGAATTAGTCGAAATTTAGGGATGTCCACGGATCCGGATCCGAACCGAACCGCTCAGAACGGATTATGTTTTTTAAGATCCGAAACCATCCGTAGGTGACATACGGATGGATCGGATCGGTTACAGATCGGACGGATTTGACAGATTATAGAAGGATTATTGGGCGGATCGAGGGGATCCGATCTGATATGTACCAAATCCGGAACCGCCGATAAGAAATTCTTGATCTGGAACCGAACCGTACATTTATGGATGGATTAAAGAACAGATCAAATTGGACAGATTAAGCGGATCGGATGATCCGCTGGACAGTCGTAAGTGGAATGAGGCCATAATTGAAGTGAAGGTTTTTGTGTTTTACTACCGAGCCTTGTTTAATTCAGGGATTAGGCGCCTGAGATTGGACTAATGCGTCTAATCTCGCCTTATCCTTCGTTTGGTTCCAAAAAAAAGCATCAGAATTAGTAATCCTGTTAAAAATAATACTAGGCGCCTTTATACAATTAATTCCGACATAAACAAACGCGCGTTTTTTGCCCTACCTAGAATCCATCGCCTCTCTCTTCGTCATTTCTATTCCGCCGCCCCTCTCTTCGTCAAGATCATCTGTGGTATTCGACTGCCTTTCTCCTTCGTCGACTACAGCGAAGCTCTATGTCTCTTCCGATCAAAGCAGGTACTTCGTCGATTTCCTACTCTCTCGATCTCTATGGTGTTTTTTTTTCATTTGCTTCGAATCTGGGCTTTCTCTTCGTCATTTCTATGGATACGCCATCATTTTTCTCGATCTCTGTGGGTTCGTTTGGTTTTGCTTTTGCAAATCAAAGGCTTCTGTTATTAGACCTC
>JAXBDA010000841.1:0-69228 GCA_036023075.1 Gaultheria prostrata | reverse complement strand
CTGTGCTCTCCTTTTTAATTCGAAGTTAATCAGTTAGTTAGTTAATTCCTAGGTTAAATCATCAAGTGAAACAAGGGGTGGCTACCTAAGAGCTAGTTAACTGCTTTTCGCACTTTTGAGTCAAACAACGTCATCCGTCTTTGTGGTTCGACTCCGGTACTTCCGGATTATTGTGCTACATTGATCAGTTGTCCTACGCTTGGGACGTGTTTTGAGTCTTTATTTTTAGTCACCTGGTCGGTCAAGCACAGTGTTTCTTCTATGAGAAACCTGGCAAAGCTATTGCGTAGGCTAGTGATCTCTGAGTCCAATTCCCCACTATGACAAATGGTTGTATCGAGAGGAACCATAACTCAGAGGTGTGTGAAGTGTGCGTTTAAAAGGTAAGGAATGAAGAGTGTGTGTGTGTGTGTGTGTGTGTGTGTGTGGGGGGGGGGGGGAGGGCTATTTAGAGGATAAGTGACACCCCTACTTTGGGTGGCAAATCTGCCACGTGGCAACCTCCCATTGGTGCCTAGAGAGTGCCACACTAATATGTGGGTGGCGAAGGGTGTTGTTCGCTTTCGTGCGATGCTGCATCGGCTCGGTTGTGCTCGCGTAGGGTGATTTAATCCATTAACATTTGGGGACGTATCCCCCAAGGGTTTTAAGGTGCTCTGGACGTCGTGGCGGTGTCTGTAAATGATCTGATGGCCAAACGAAGCCCTATTGAGCGGAAATTTTACAGGGAGCTTCAGAATTGTTAGAATGAATTTATAGATGGTTAGATTTCAAAAATTAGGTCCCGATATCCATGATCATGAAATCGGCTGTCTCAGGAAGCGCAGTGTCTCCGAAATTAGCAAACGGGCTCCGAATCGCCCGAAACTTGATGTGAGACTTAATTTCATCATGTGAATCTTAAATTTGAAGTTTGGTACTATTCCAGGTTACCATTATCAGGAACCGTGTGTTCTACACAGCAAGCCTGTTTGATTTCCTGATGATTCAACGTCTCTTCCATGCGAGTGTGACATCATCGATTTGATTTGATATATACGGGTGGGGCAAAATTTGGTGTTAGCACCTGTCTTTCATTTTGGCAGTGTTTTCTTTGCCCTAAGGGTACTTCTTGAGGTCTTTTGACCCTTTGGTTGGTATCTTGCCAACTTTTTTGGGGTCCGGAGCAGGATATGATTGTTTAAAGGTGGTGATGTCAACATTGTTGGGATCTCTCCTTTAGTTGTGATG
Source organism: Gaultheria prostrata (assembly GCA_036023075.1). Taxonomy (NCBI): domain Eukaryota; kingdom Viridiplantae; phylum Streptophyta; class Magnoliopsida; order Ericales; family Ericaceae; genus Gaultheria; species Gaultheria prostrata. The sequence continues at coordinate 67,998 of JAXBDA010000841.1, read as the reverse complement.
CATTTTGCTACTTATCCATTTAATCTTTGTACTTCATTCAAAGGTTAATTAATTTTTTTGTCGTTCAAAAAAAAAAAAACAAACGAAATAAAGCCAAACTAGTCTTCTGCTGGTAGACAAACCGATCGACCACCCAACTACAGGTCGGGCTTCCAGTAGGTACTAGTGTGTTTGCGTGGTGTTTTAGCTGAAGTGGTAGACCACCCGACTATCGATCGGGCTTCCGAAGGGCACTGATGGGTTGTTTTCCGGTGACTGGCCAACACCCCTTCGATGTCTAACTATAGGTAGGAATTCAAGTTGAATTAAGCAAGTGTTGGAATGTTGTGTCCCTTTTACCCACTGTGGGTTTGGTATTTATAGGCACTTAAAGAGGTGTGTTTTCAATATCCGATGTAAGTGACCGGAAATGGTGAGTTGGGTTTATCCAAGAGGAACTTCTTGACCGATTTGGAGTTATTTGAATTCATATATCCTGATAATCTGGTGTTAACCGTTTGATCACAGTAGATTGATTACCCTTTGACCTCCGTGTAGGAGCTGTTGGAGATATTCTCTGCAGATTGGAATTTGTTACATAAAGACTTGCCCTGCCTAGACAGAGGGGACCTGGTCTGCTCTACCTGTTGTGCCCAAAACTTCTGAGCAGAATAGAGGTTTGATCAACTCAAAGCTGAATGAGTTTATGAAGTTATGCTAGTACGGAGCTGAGTAGGACTTACTGCCTGGTCGGACCAGAGTAAACAGAGGAAACCCACCCCCCCCCCCCCCCGGGGAGCATAGGGCTTCTAGGTAGAGTGTGATGAAATGCCTTTGTTTACATAAACTCAGGTAGGGACAACGGAGGTCTTGTTGGTGCGGAACTAAATAAAAGTACTCCCTCCGTCCCAAATTATTGTACCATGTTTAAAAAAATTATTCATATCTTTTGATCTATACTAATAATTTTTATATGCAATATGGATCTTGTTTGATAGATCTCAATTAAATTTATTAAACAAATATTTCAAAATTATAAAAAATATTATGAATTATGAAATATAGATAGTTGTTTGAAAAAATAAAAAAGTGAAGTGGTTTATCTGAGTTGACCAGGATAGGCAAATCACATTCCTACTAGGAGCCAATTTTGGCCCTACCAAGCGAGTGCAATTTTGTTGACCTTCCTTAAAAGAGGGTCAACAAAATCCTCTCTCTTATTGGTTTAATTGGTGTGGGTCCCACCACTTTGTGATGTCATACTTACCAAAAAGTGCATTGCATACATTACATTGTGATAAACATGACATCATTTTATAATGGGACCCACACCAATTAAACGGATAGGAGAGAGGGTTTTGTTGACCCTCTTTTAAGGAGGGTCAACAAAATTGCACTCCTACCAAGCACCGTTTAATTTCAAGGATATTTATTACACTTAGCCCCATATGCTACTGTACCCTCTACGTATTACACCGTTTGTTTCTGTTATTGTGCTTTGCTACCGCTAACTTGTTTAATTTAGTCGATTAAGTTATGTTATTGCATTGTTAGACCTGTTAAATGACTAAAATACCCTCTACATATATAAAGCGTATTTGGCCCTAAGTATCTATATAAATGTAAATATACATACTAAAATTAGTGAAAAAGCTTTAATGAAATATTAGAACTAGATATCTTCAAAATTTTAATAATAGTTACAGAAGAGAGAGAAGCGGATTGCGACGCTACATTTTTTCATGTTGAACTTATTATTTCGCTGCAATCTATGATAATAAGTTTGTATAAAACAATTTTTTTATAATAAATGATTTAAATAATATTTCCGAAATTCAGAGTGTTATGCAAATCGCATACTGAAAAGCCACTTGCAGCGAGTGCACTCTGAAGGATTCTTTTTATGTTAATTCTTTATTATTTCCTTAACTTTACCAAAGATTCTTATCCCATTCCATTCAAGTGGCTCGAGATAGGGAACTTCAAACCCCATCAACATACATTCGTTCACACGTAGCTTTCTTTTTACTTATGGCACTCATTTTTGCACCTTGATTCACCAATCCGAAATACAAATTTGGTGAGTTGGAAATTTTAAGAGTTACTTCTCACTCACCAAATTTAGAGAGAGAGCGTGGTACACCAAAATGATGTACCAAGTTTACCAACTCCGGTAGAGTTCTTGCTGAGATGGCTCTTCAAATAATACTATCAAATGACAAATATTACCTGCAAACTACTCCTAATGACAAATATACTTCTATTCATATATATCTACTACTCCTTTCGTCCTAATTTGTTCTGCATGTTTTTATTTTTGGACATCTCAAAAAATTGTCTATATCTTTTAATTTATAATATTTTTTATATTCAATATTGATTTTGTTTGATAGATCTCAATTAATTTTATTAAACAAAGATTTTGAAATCATAAAAAACATTATAGATTAAAAGATATAGATAATTTTTTGAGACATCCAAAAAACGAAATATGCAGACCAAATTGGGACGGAGAGAGTACTATGATTACATGAAACTACTCCCGGGGATTGAAAATATGTTTGTATGTTTATGTATGGCTATTCGCTACTCCTAGGTATTGAAAATACTAGAAATATGTAAAGTAATCAAGATAAAATGTATTCGGCTCTGGACTTTTTCTCCAGACATATGTACCTTTGCTGCTATTTATAGACACTGATTGAATAATCAGTTATGCTCTAAATAAATTATATAAAAAAATTATGCTTTAGTCCGGATTATGTTTATATGTTTAAATAAATAAAAATTAATGTTTATATGTTTATGCATGGATTTTTTCTTCTCCGGCTTTCAGTCGTCTCTTAGACTCTATCCTACTGGGTCCATGTTTTAGTATCCCAACACTAGGTAATGCTACTATGCGCAAACCCCCATATGAGATTTTGTGGCTTTAAATATGAGTTTTGTAGCACCAAATATGAGATAATATGAGATTTTGTGGCACCAAATATGAGATTTTGTGACTCCAAATATGATATGGCATACGGTATGCACCCCATACGGATGGACGACCAAGATTGCGCCACGTATGATGTGTAGGAATTTGTGCCACCTTTGACCATTGACTATATGAGATTTTGTGGCTCCAAATATGAGATTTTGTGGCACCAAATATGATATTTTGTGGCACCAAATATGAGATTTGAGATTTTGTGGCTCCAAAATATGAGATTTTGTGGCATCAAATATGAGATTTTGTGGCACCAAATATGAGATTTTGTGACTCAAAATATCTGATTTTGTGACACCAAATATGAGATTTTGTGGCTCCAAATATGAGGTCCGCAAGTCCGCACGCACTGTAGCAAAGTCCGCATGGATCTAATATGATATTGTGTGGCTCCAAATATGAGATTTTGTGGACATATATGAGATTTTGTGGACATCCGTATGAGTGTGCATACCATATGCATTTCATATCTCCAGCCACAAAATCTCATATTTAGAGCCAAAAAATTTAATATTTTGGATCACAAAATCTCATATTGAGTAATTTTAGAGGGTTGCGCATAGTAGCATTACCCACCAAGACTTGTACAAATTACTTACAAAACAGCAATAAGCGAGATATTCATGTGGTAAATACTATTTTAAGCCACTACATATTTATTTTCAACTGGTGGGCATATTTGATATGTAGTATGAATTAACCTACTAACTCTGCTGATTTCAGCAAATTGGTTTCATGGCATCACCTGGAAAAAAAAAAAGAATAAAAATTATCATCTTTAGCTAGGGACGAAGCCAGAATTAGAGAGTAATGGAATCAAATAACTATAGCTATTAAGAATTTGGTCAAATTCGACTGTGAGAAACGATAGAGATTAATTTTTAATAGAGTTGATAAGTTATTCTAAAAAATTCCGGTAACTCAGTGGAGTCAACTAACTGACTCCACTTAGTTGTAATCTTTGTAATCTATTTTTAATGATAAATATTTCTTTGCCAATAAAAAAAAAAAACCAAGTGACTTCACTTTTTCTCTTTCTCCCTCCGGCCTTGTTTCTATCACTGCGACACGCACCTGAAGGGCCGGCAACCACTAGTTGATATAACCTACACAAACTCCATTAAACACAATGGTAATTAACTCCGCAGTCGTAAATGAAATGATTAATATGATTTCATTTGTTAGGTGAACCCATTCACAGTTGTGTGCCTCGTTTCTTGGCTGGGGAAGGCTTGTTGGTTGTAGGTTCTAATCAATTTATAGGTTACCCTGCTTATCTGTCAAGAAGCAGTATTGCCCTCGGAATCATATTCTACTTCTGTTTAAAGAATCTCACGACCTCATCTATAGAGGGGTCAAATCTAAGATTCCACCGTGTCGTATGGACACCAAAGCGTACGCTATGTCATACCAAGTGTCTAGAACAAGTTTTTAAATAGCGGTAGCGGAAACGGTATAACGATAGCAGGAGTATTGAATGATATGTATCGGGAATTGGGTGTGTAAGTAAGGTTCTTGTCTTGATCAATATTCAAGAGTAAGAATATGAGCTGAAGAGGTAAGAATAATTAACAATAAACACATGTAGGAATAAAGTGATCAAGAGGAAGGGTGAAGAATAGAGCAGGTGTGTACAGAAGAGACTAAGGCAAAAGATTGCTCTCAGAATGATTCTGTGGCAGATCCAAATGACCTAGAGAATGGAATAATACCACACTGGGAAGAATGTTCTCCTTCCAAGTCAGTGAATATCCATTTTTTCTCTCTAGAATCACCTCTAGGAATTGTGAGGGAATATCTCATATTTATAGGCAACCTGAGCCAATGATCAGGCGTCAGGCTGCCATCCTATAACATGAGGACACGTGTCCCCTTCGTACACCCCGACCGCGCGGGTGAAGTCAACCGGGCAGCTGACCCACGCGGCTTACTCGGGGACGTTACTCTACCCCTCGCGCGGAGAACCTCTTATTCTTTTATAGCCACCAAACCACAAGATCTCCCTTTGTTCCCGTGTGGGCAAGGTCATGACCTGTTCGGTCGTGCCTATATCGTAGCCAAGCCTCGGGGGGGGGCCCCCAGGTCCTGCCTTCAGACCAAAGCAAGTATGATTACTTGGGCTAAACATGGATTGGTCCCTCGCGTTCTCGCTCACTTGTATGGGCCGCACCAGTCATGAGACTCATGGGCTTTTCTCCATGTATGGATGGCCCATGGTCATATAGAAATGTTTCCCTAGTTGGGCTCTTACAGCGCGCAACTGGGAGCCACCGCGCTAGTGGCCCATGGCGGTTAATGCCGCGCGCAGGTACCACGTGTCACGCGGTGACAAATGACACTTGCATCACGGTATTGGGAGGTCAACCTTGACTTAGGTCAATAATAGTGAAAATGCTGACCTTCCCTATAGGATGTAACTTTTAAGACACCAAAAAGCACCAAAGGAAAAAACTGGGTTAACTTTTTTAGGGAAAACACACTCAAGAGATGGGTAACTTTTGTTGATTTGGCCCCAAGAGATGGAAGATTAACGAGTAGTTAACCAAACAGAGACAGAAACAAATGAACACTAAAACAATACAAAGGCCCACACTTGAAAAGGACAATGAAGTTTTCCTTTCGTGTTTATCATAATTGTTTGTTCTTTTTTCTTTTTTTCCATTCGATATACATCAGTGGGGGATTAGCAGCGGAGTTAGTGAGTTAGTTCAAAGGGGGTCTAAAAGCTATCCATAGCCCTAAACCCCAAACGCCTCTATCGAGGCTCGAACTCGGATCTCGCTTGTGGGAGAACTAGGAGTAGGGATGACAATCTCCCCATATCCAGTGGATACCCGCCCCGCCCCGCCCATATGGAGGCGGGGATAACCGAGAATTTTCTCCAATAGTAGCGAGTATGGTAGGGTATCAAGAAAACCCGCTCGGGTATGATTTTGTAATCTCCATCCCCGAATACACGTACCCGCCCCATACCCTCCCCGTACCCTGTTATACATATTAAATGTATCCATCCATGGAGGCTTATAAAAGAGAGGCCAATCAATTTTGGTGTTTGGTCAATTGCCACTTGTTGCCAATTTTGCCCTCCAATTGGAAATTGCCCCATTGGTTTTCTTGTAATTATGCCATAATGCTATGCCCTTTTGGTCTTTTGGCTATGTATGGCTAAATTACGCATTTGAGTCCCTGGAGTTTGTTGCTTTACGGATTTGAGTCCCTAGAGTTTGTTGCTTACGCATTTGAGTCCCTAGAGTTTGTAAACCAAAATACACACGGGCATCACACTCGTGCAACGCACGACGCCGTTAAACTAGTTATATTATATATGTACTTATAATTAGGAACATATGTATAAATCTAGAGTATAGTTATATATGTAAACAATTATCTCTTTAAATAGCAAATCTTATCAATTACTACTTATTATAACCTACTAAATATTTAACGAATATCAATTAAGACTATATTTCTAAATATAAATATAAATTTATTTCATTCTTCACTTCTTTATTTTTTATTTTTTGGATATAGATAAATTCGGGGAAACCCCAATCCCCATAAGGAGGCGGATATGGTTCTTTATCTAATATTCCCTATGGGGATGGGGGCGGGATGGTGAAAGACCCTCCAATCGGAAATCGGATATGGAATACGGTCCCCCGATCCATATCCTACCCGTTGCCATCTCTAACTAGGAGATAACCGCTAGGCTACAAACCCTTGGTTAATTGTTTATTCCTAGCCTCCTTTGGCAAATAAACCAAAAACTGGTTTTTTTATTTATTCATTTTGTCTTTATTCAAAAAAATTGCATTTATTACTTTTGCATCAATTTTTTGTGGTTTATTGGTTCCTCTCGATGAGACGAATCTAACAAGTATGAAATTATAGTGAAAATTAATTATTTTTTGAATAAAGCCAAAATTAAACCAATAAACCACGTATTTTTGGCTTTATTCAAAAAAAATTTAGTTTTGACTATAATTTTATACTCTTTAGATTCGTCTCGTCGAGAGGAACCAATAAACCACAAAAATTTGATGCAAAACTAATATTAGCGAAAAAATTTGAATAAAGACAAAACGAATAAATCAAAAAAATATGTTTATGTTTATTTGCAAAAAATATGTTTATGTTTATTTGCCAAATCAGAGTAATTATTTCATGATTTTGGAACATTACGTGGTGGTGGCCCAAAACCATAGAATAATTGATCCTATTAGTCTGGTAACGCAAGAACTCGTGTTTGACAGTTGACCTTTTTATGATCAAGGACGGTTGATCTGACAGTCCAAAACAATTGTTTCCATCTCATATGATAACTAAGCTGAGCCCGATTTATACTTCTGCGAATTAAAAAACGAGTATTTTGCTCAATATGGGATTATGACAGTTAGAGAGAGAAAATGTGGACTTGCACTTTTCTCCATCTGGGGTTCTCCAAAGCAATGCTTTGAAAACCGAACAAGTGAGCGAACCAGGGAAGGAACCGGTTGGACAGATTACCAATTCAACTCTGGTTCGACCGCGAACGGAGTTGAACCGATATATCATAATTGTTTCAAAAATATAGTAGTAGAACTCCATATAAAACTAACGAAAAAGTGGCATATAAAAGCAATATGTGTGAATAAAAATTTGATTTGTACATTACCTTTATTTAATTTGAAGTTAAAGAAAAGAAATTTGAGAAATTTTTTAAGGAAACTTTGCTGTGTCACTGTGTGTGGTTTTGTTAGGCCTATTTTGGCCTAAGTAGTAAAGCAAGATTTTTGTTTTTTCCAACTAAAAAGCCAAAAGCAAAGAGTGTAATAGTTTGACTACTTTTTGCTTATTGGTAAACTGCAGAATGACAGGCTTGATATTGGTAGGGCATGTTGGGCCGGAAAAGTAGACCCAAAACAAATTGCTTTTGAAGCCAAAACACATCACTTGCCGGAAAAAGCAAAAATCTTACTTTACTACTTAGGCCAAAATAGGCCTTAGTTCCACATCACTGAAAATACTCTTCGCGAGTAGGGATGGGCATGGGGAGGGTAGGGGGTGGATACCACTACCCCATCCCCGATCCCCGAACCCGTATCAATCCCCATCCCCTCCCCAATCTCCACTGGGAATTTTTTTTAACCTTCATCCCCGCCCCAATACGGGGAACGGGGATCCCCATGGGGAATTGGAGATTCAAACCTTAACTAAAATTTTCAGATTTCAAAAGGTAAATCCAAATGCAACAAACCCAAATGAAGAACAGAAGCAGAAAGGGTGAAGGATTATATATTTGTTAGCTGAAAAACAGGAATAAAGCCTTTGAACATACTAAGTAGGTTCTCACATTATCATCAACCACGGTTGAACATACTGACTTGGTGGGGCTGCGTGGAATGGGATTGTGTGCGCTAAAATATTTTAAGGAGTAATATATATATTTTACTCAAAATTAAAAAAAAAAGAAAAACATAGTTTATTTCCTAGTTTATGAGTACACTAGTAAAACTACTAACACAGTAGCACGAGGCTTTAAGCATTTACTTCTTTACGGTAAACAAAAAAAATATAATATTCTATACATAAAATACATACATCTATATATATTTATATATATAACGGGGATTTTGGATCGGTGCGGGGTGGAGCGGGGATTGGGTAGGAGCGGGGATCGGGGTGGGGATCAACTTTACCATCTCCTATCCATTCCCCGAAATTTTTAAAAAATCATCCCCACATCCTACCCGATCCCCGAAAAAATCCCCGAATCCCCTACCCATTCGGGGTGGGGATCGGGGAGGGTTGGAGCGGGTCGGCCGAGATGCCCATCCCTATTCGCGAGGAACACTTGCCGTTATATAGCCACGAGAAGAAAAAAAAAAGGGTGCTAAATGGGTACCACGCACGATCTGAGTCGTTTAAACGTATTTTGGACGGTTCAGATTGATTTCCTTTCTCTCCTATCACTCGACAACCTCCTTTCCTCTTTTTCTCTCTCTAAAATCAGAACCGTTGGATCACGCTGTGGATGACTGAGATCGCCGACAGTTACCACGTGTACCATACCCACCTGTCAATAAAAAATTCTCCCTTGAGAAGGCCGGAACCAACTCCCCTGTTCCTAAACCCCATGTTCCTCTGTTCTAGCTAGGCAGAGTCTGGGCCATTGGATTACACATAAATTTTTAAAATACAAAAATAAAATTCACCATCAAACGGCCCAGACCCCCACTAGAACAGAGGAATAGGGGGGTTTTGGAATAGGGGATCTGGCACCGAAAAGGCCAACACGCTGCATGAGCTGGTCATAAATCCTCTACGGTAGTAACTGTACGGTGTGGTCTGCCATCTGTCTCTAAAGCCAGCTTCTGTGCACAAATGAGCGTGTCGTAAAGTTTTTTATGCACGGACCAATTCAAAGATTTATCAAATCCGGCTCAACTGACCCGTTACCGGTTCAAATGATTTGATGGTTTAACCATTCGGTTTGACCTAATTTTAAAACAATGCTCCAAACCCAGCGTTGCACCCCTTGTGGAATTATGGGTTGAGATCAAATATCTCGAGTCCCTTACATTTTTTATTTCCACTACCAATCTGTGGTGGATCAGATCACACTTTGTGGGTTCTGATTTCTTCAGCAACTAGTGAAGGCGGCCAGCAGCCATGTCGGGCTTTTCAAACACTACTTCAAATTTAACGGTTCGGATAATTGACCTCCAAAATCAACACATTGAACGATTCAGATCATTAATATATATATCCGATTAAACTGATTTTTTGTATGGATATACTTTTTTGCGGACCCTACAAGATAAACGTATGGTTCCGATTACTGAAATCAACTCACAATAGGTCCGTTATGGGTGATGGAAACCATTGAGATTTTTTATAACTAATGTGAAACTTAGAAATACGTTGAATAATTTATATAGTATAATTTTTTGACAGTTCCCATAGATACCAAGCAAGTGGAATGGAGTGCAATTAGGGACTTAGGATAAAGTAAACACTCATCCCCTCCCCAAGTCCCCTAGGGTAAAAAAAAAATAGATACCAATAAATAATTCTGGAAAACACGACTAAAACCTAATATGAGAAGTGGACCAAAAAAACCAGGGAACACAAGAGACGCAATTTGTGGGAGACAAAGTCCGCCAAAAAAAAATCCAAACTCTCCTAAAATTAGACATGTAATGCCCCAATTTTCGGCAGCATTCATTAATTATTTTCATTAAAAATTTATTAGATAAGAGATTTCAATAGATTAATTATTTACTTATTCAAAAGTAGCGGAAGCATAGTTTATCAGCTAAAGTATTGGAGTTTTGGAAATTCAGATTACAAGTATTACGAAATTCAAGTTACAATTGAAAAAATAAAACAAAGCACTAAGAGCATGGATTCCAAGCTTTCTCAGTTTCTTCCGCAGTAACAAGATCCTTAGCTTGGAGGTAAGGTTCTTCTCCTCCATTCTCAGTTCCTAGAGTGAAAAGTCAAGCCAATAGCACCATGAACACTCATAGATAAACTCCTACCCGTTTATCATTACATCACATGAAATGTGTATAACAATAATAGAAACGACAATGGGAATTAAACATCACAATTTTTATTTATTAAAAGCCTATGATTTAAGTGAAATATATAATCTTGTTCACAAGAAACAACGTACCTCCCAAATTAACCTCCAAACTATGGTCGTCACAGTATTCAACTCCATCTTTGCTTGACCATCCAGGAGTTCATATGGAAATGCCTATATTATCTAGTTAGTCGGATTCATCTGCAACCAACACAAGGAGAAAGGTGATAAAAAAACCCAAGGAACACCCTATTCTACTAGGATGCCAGTATAAATAATTATCTCGATACTATAGTGAATATAATACAAAAAAAGACTATAAGAGTAAAAAACAATAATAACACAAAGCTCGGTAATCATTTTTTACGTTAATCTAAAATATATTATTTAAACATCACCCTTCTTATATTTTTTGCAGCAAAAGTAGTAATTAAGCTCTTATAATCAAGTTTAGATGTATACTTATATATAAGGGTATAAAACATTTGGGGCCCATAAAATTAATCAAAAGTTGGGGGCCAGATACGACCGCATCATTGGCGTATGTCCAAAGCCGGCTCTGATTTTACCTCACTACAAGAAAAATGACTATTAGCGACAAAACGATTTCGTTGGTAAAGCATCAGATTTTATCACAAAAGTATTAAGTGAACAAATTTTTTGTCGCCTAAAGGTCTTCGTCAAAAGTGTATTGTAAGTTTTGGCGATGTAAATAATTTTGTCGCCAAAAGGTGGAGACAGAATTTTTTTTTTCCCAAATGTGACATTTTGGCGTCGAAATTACTTTCGGGGCTGGGATTATTGGGATACTTTGTCTCGTGGAAGGGTTCCGTCCCTAGTTACTGTACGAATGCAGTAAAAAATACTCGTTCACAAATAGGGTAAATTATGCAAATGGTCACTATAGCTTGGTCTTTGTGTCACTTTGGTCCCTCTAATTTAATTGACTCAATTTTAACCTTGCAATTACAATTTTGTTTCAGTCAGGTACAACTGATAACTTCGTTAATTCCCACTAAGGGAACCAATTGCGCAAACTACACTTGACCCCCTTTGGTTGGGCATTGGTATGAATTACCCCCTTGCTATTTCGAAACTTGCATATGGCCCCACGTGATTTGTGTACTAATGTACATTGTTAATGTCATTTTATCAAAACAAAAATTTCTTTTTAAAGATTAATCAAAATCCCTTCAGTTTTCCAATCATTGATTTAATTTTTCGAAACAATTAATGGTGTTGTGTAAGCTTCACAAATATGTTGAGCTAAAGGCTAAGCATTTTTTTTTTTTATGGTTTTTTTTTCTTATCCATCTCTTTTTTCTTTCTCGATCTCACGTGCTGCTCGCACACACAAAACTTCAAAGCAATATCAATTCAAATGGAAAGCTGGTAGACAAGATACAAACCAGGGTGGCTTTTTGGTCTAAGGCAAACTTTGATTTCAAGACATACTCAGTTGAAGATTTCAAAAGATGTTTGAAAGGCATTAGAAAAGTGAAGGCAGTAAAGATTCAGATTTCTTAAAGGTCCTCTAACGTGTGAAGCAACGATACCACTTCGGTTTCAGATTTCAAACTTTTGGATACCTGCTCCTTATGTCTGCGAGTAGATTGATGATGATTAGCTATAGTGGATCAGTTGGAGACTTTATAGCTTGTTTTTGCTTCCATTTCTTTTTTCGGGGTTGGCATGTTGCCTTCCTTTTCTCTTTGGGTTGTGTGCGACATATGATTGTCCTATTCATGGGTGCCAACCTAGTTGGGATGTGTAGTTTATGCTATGATGCCTTTTGCGCCTCCCTTTTAATCATTGTATCCGTTCCCGTTTGTAGTGATTAATAAATTCTTTCTTATAAAAATAAATATCAATTCAAATGGTTTTCTCTTTCTCGATCATAGTACTAGTTTAAGTTTATCAATTCAATTCACTTTAGTACACAAATCAAGTGGGCCCACAAGGGGTCAATTGGCACCAAGCCCAAACAACAGGGGGTCAAATGTAATTTTTACCATTGGTTCCGTCAGTGGGAGTAAGCAGAAGTTATATTGTACCTGATTACAACAAAAACATAAGTATAGGGTTAAAATCGAGCCACTTAAAACTAGAGGGAAGTGATACATAGACCAAAATAGAGGAACCATTTGAGTAATTTATTCTTAAAAATACTTTTAGCCCATGATATAACCCTTTTAACGCAATATTTTTATACCAAAATAGAGGGACCAAAGTGATAAATAACTTGCGTGAAGCCCAAACTTGTCTGTGTTTGCTAACCATCATTTTGCTGGTTCGTAGGGCAAGTAATGGGCACTTCATTTTGTGATTGTTCGGGAAGACTCCCACAATCCCACTCCCTTTTCAAGAAGTAGAATTTGGCTGGATGAAAAAAAAAAGAACTCCTTTCGGTTGTAGACTCCTTCGGAATTCCTTTTTCTTATCTTATTATTTTCTGGTTGCTCCAATAATTGTTTGATATGGTTAAAATGACATCAACGACCAACTCAACTGATTGCAACAAAAACATAACTATAGGGTTAAAATCGAGCCACTTAAAACTAGAGGGAAGTGATACATAGACCAAAATAGAGGAACCATTTGAGTAATTTATTCTAAAAAATACTTTTAGCCCATGATATAACCCTCTTAACGCAATATTTTTAGACCAAAATAGAGGGACCAAAGTGACAAATAACTTGCGTGAAGCCCAAACTTGTCTGTGTTTGCTAACCATCATTTTGCTGGTTTGTACGGCAAGTAATGGGCACTTCATTTTGTGATTGTTCGGGAAGACTCCCACAAGCCCACTCCTTTTTCAAGAAGTAGAATTTGGCTGGATGAAAAAAAAAACAAAAAAAAAAATAGAACTCCTTTCGGTTGTAAACTCCTTCGGAATTCCTTTTTCTTATCTTATTATTTTCTGGTTGCTCCAATAATTGTTTGATATGGTTAAAATGACATCAACGACCAACTCAACTGGCTTTCGTCGTGTGTCTGTGCAAGTTATTGCCAACAACAATTTGGTCACTCCAAATAGAGGGGGGAAAAAGCGCAGCAGGAAGCAGGGTAGTATTTTTAGACGACTTCCTGGTCCTACTAACCTTGTGCTTTTAATTACTAATATAATAATCCTTACTTTTCGTTTTGATTCTCGGAACTTGGAAAGCGGCAATTACAATAATTTCTTTACTTTCTATTCTAAAAATAATTCACGGCTTTTAATTGATTGTTAAATGTACTTTTTAAAAAGCGGTGCTGAGTGGGGATTGGGGTGCCCGTAGTGAGTAAGCTCACTACATCCATGTAGTGAACAATCACGACCGTCCGTTCGGCAATCAACGATCATGATTATCTTACATAAAGATAAGTGTCTTACATGTAGAATAATTGCATTTAATAAAGACCGTTGATTGCCAAACGGATGGCTATGATTGCTCACTATAGGCCCACCGAATCCGGGTGGTGGCGTAAGGGTGGAATCCGGGAGTGTTGTGCACTCCTCGGGCGTCCGATCATGTTTTGGACGGCCATGATGTGTTTTGATACCGGTAAAAATAAATCAAAATTGTTGAACACATTCGAGCACTCAAAAACACGATCAGCCGGCCTAGGAGTGCACAGCATCCCCGGATTCTGCCCTTACACACAAACACACACACATTGCACTAAAAAAAAAAAGCAATCGAGAAACACAAAACAACGATATACATAGTTTCGACTTAAGCTAATCACTGCGGGTTTCAATATTTTACATAGGTTGCTGCGGGTTTCACTATGATAAAAAAGAATCAAGATTACTATGGAGACTACCCTATGATTTCCTTTTATAGTGTAAGACAACACGGCACATCAGAAAACCCTAAAAAAAATGCAAAAACGAGCATTTCTCTGTTTTCGTTCGACCGTCCGGACGGACTTGACCATTGTCTGGATGGGAAGTTTAGAAAATTCTGGCTGAACAAACCCTGTGCAGGCCACAATCGAAATTTTTCATCTGAATGGCTTTAACCCCTGTCAGGACGGATCTTCAGAAAACTCCTCCTTGGTATTTTGAAACAGGTCTTCACACCTCCAACAATTGTCCCACTTTGAAAACTGTTTCATGGCACTCTCTAAACATCAGTGTTGATCGTCAAACACCAACAATCACCAACACCCGCAGCACCCATCTGCAAAACCTCAAGCTTGGAGACCAATTGAAGCTGCACACAGGTTTAGTTTGTCAACAATCACAACTTTCATCAATATATCTGCCGGATTCTCGGCACTACGAATCTTATCAAGCAACAACTATCCGTTATCAAGAAGAGAATGATTAAAGTAATACCTCAACTGTATGTGTTTCATTCTAAAATGAAGGACCGGATTCTTAGCAAGAAAGATCGCACTCTGGCTATCGTTGTACAACTCTCCTTTTTTTTGCTCGGCAAAAAGAAGATATATTAAGCTCGACAAAGGGTACATCGAGAAGCCAAAACACTAGCCAAAGTCAAGAGAGGCTAAATGCAAGGCAGAGAATCAAAAAGGGAAAAGAAAGGAAAAGGAAAATACATCCAATGAAATATTGAATAAGACCAAACAACCACCAAAATGCAGCAAATATGCTATCCATATCCATCATGCATAACCATCATCAACCATGACAGAGTATAACCCTCAAAAGAAATGCTAGATCTTTACTAGCCTAACAGCATCCAGGTTCCATTTGAAGTCCTCAACAGAGTAATCAGAAATGCAATACTTCCCTCTAATCCACATAGCCATCCTGGTTTTGGCTAAATCACAAATTTGCTCCATGTCCCAAGTTTTGTTATTGAACACCATATCATTCCTCCAAGTACAGATTGTCCACACTACTGAATTGAAAGTTGCCAGCCAGCATATCTTTTCCAAATTTTAAAACCTGTGACAGTTCCACCAAATGAGTAGATCTTTCAGGCTAGGAGGGCTGACCCAAACAAAGTGCCACCAAGAGATAATTTCAGACCAAACACCCCATGCTATAGGACATAGAAGAAGTAAGTGGCTAGGGGATTCTCCAACTGATTTACAGAAAGGACAAACATCTAAGGCAGTAATCAAAACACCTCTTCTAACCAATTCTAACTTGCAAGCTATGCAGTTCTGAACAGCCAACCAAACAAATAGTTCTACTTTTGGTGAGTAAATGTTTCTCCAAACTTTAAGAAGATCCTCATCCTCAATGAAGCTTTGCTCCTCCCACTTTGAGTATGCAGATTTGACTGAAAAATTAAGATCCTTACTCCATCTCCATTGTAAACAATCCTCCCTTGAGTCCTGTGTTTGAAAATCTCCCAATATCTGATACAAATTCTGTAATAATTCTTCTTCCCTTGCAAAAAGATGTCTTCTAAATTGGAGGTTCCAATACCTTTGACCTTGATTAGAGACCAAATCTGCTATCACAACCTCTTTTTGAGTGGACAACAAGAATAATCTAGGAAAAACAGCTTGTAATGTTTCCTCACCCAACCATTTATCTTTCCAAAATTTAATGGTTGTTCCAGAGTTCACTTTGAGAGTGAAACCTTGAACAATGCAATTGTCAAAGTCAGCCCCCATATGAATAACCGAGCAAATGTCTTCCCATATATTTGAAGCCTTTCCTCTTGTTGGAATTTGAGGCAACCATGTCCCTGCTTCCAGTCTATATTTCCTGGATACAACTTTCACCCAAAAAGCTTCCTTTTCTTTGCTAAACCTCTACCACAATTTTGCTAGTAAGACTGCATTATGTTCCATCAGTCTTTTAATCCCTATGCCTCCAACCTTTCCCATTTGACTAAATGAATCTTTCTTCTCACCTCTGAATCACCCCATAAAAAGTTTCTTTGATCCATTCTATCTTGTTTGCCACGGCTATAGGCATCTTGAATAAAGACATAAAAAATTAGAAGATTGCTCATAGTTGATCTGACTAATGTCAACCTACCAGCCATGGTAATGTGTCTTCTCCTCCACGGTGACAGAGCCTTTTCAACCCTCTCAATCACAAGTTGCCAGGTTTGGATTCTTCTAGGATTAGCACCCAACAGAAGTCCCAAATACTTAATTGGGAGTTTGCCACTAGAACACCCAAAAATCTGAGCCAAATTCTTCACCACATCCTCTTGAACACCAACTCCACACAACATACTTTTAGAAAAATTAATCTTCAGCCCTGACATGTCCTGGAACCACCTCAAGTTCTCCTCAAACTTAAGATTTCATTGAACACATTGTTACAAAAGAAGATTGTGTCATCCGCAAATTGGAGATGAGACACAAAGACTCCTTCATTGCCCACCTGAACTCCTTTGACTAATCTTTCCTCTTTAGCTCTTTCAACAATAATATTAAGAGCTTCCACAACAATGTTGAACAGAAAATGTGATAAAGGGTCACCATGTCTAAGTCCTCTTTATGGAAAACCCTCATCTGTAGGTGAGCCATTGATGAGGATAGACAGAGAAAATGTAGAAATGCATGACTTTATCCACTAGCACCTTTTGAGACCACACCCAACTTTACTCAACATATCCAATAGAAAATTCCAATTCACATAGTCGTATGCCTTCTCAAAGTCTAGTTTGAGTATTAAACCTTCAGACTTCCTTTGTTTCCAAAAATCTATCACTTCATTAGCAATCAAAATGCCATCCAAAATCTATTTGCCTCCAATAAAAGCTGCCTGAGACTCTCCAATGATAGAGGGAAATACTCTTTTAAGTCTATTAGCAAGAACCTTAGCAAGGATCTTATACACAAAACCTACCATACTTATAGGCCTGAATTGATTGAAACAAGAAGCACCATCAATTTTGGGAATTAGAGCTATGAAAGTACAGCTAATACCTCTTGCAAGTGATGCATTCTCATAGAACTCTGCAAAGAATGCCAAAATGTCCTGTCTCATTATGGTCCATGCTTTCTTGACAAAGGAGAAATTGAATCCGTCAGGCCCCGGAGCTTTAAGGCTATTGCAATCCTTAATGGCAGCTATAATCTCTTCTTCTTTAAACTAAGATTCAAGCAAAGAGGCTTGATTTGGGGTTAGTTTCCTTCTGATCACTCCACCAAGTTTCGGAATCCTTCCATTCACTTTCACACAGCAAATCAAATTCTTCATGAATCTATTACTGGCAGTAATTTGAAAAAACTTGTTGTTTCTATCTCCCAACTTTAGCCAATTCACTCTGGACTTCTGCCTCCAAATACATTCCACCATTCTGAATCACTTCCAAATATCCCTTTTCAATGTGTTCCTCTGTCTTACCTCATCAGATGTCAACTGCCTTGTTTCACTTAGGAAATCCAATTGATGTAAGTGGTCTTGAAAATTCTTTAGCTTAGTGTTCACATCACCAAACTCCTGTTTGTTCCACACCTTAAGCCTCCTTTTGACTTGTTTAAGCTTTTTGACAATCTGCCAACCTGCCCATCCATAAGTACATGTATTGTCCCACACCTCCTTTGTTAACTTCAAACACTGCGGATGAGAGAGCCAAACATCCATAAATCTGAAAGGTTTTGACCCCCAGTTCCAGTTAGAGTCTGAAATCATTATAGGACAGTGATATGAAATTGGCCTTAGCAAACCCCAAAGAATTAGATTGAATCTTTCCAGCAGCTCCACAGAGATCAAGAATCTATCCAGCCTACTATGGATAACATTATCCTGAAAGTTAGCCCATGTGTACTGTCTTCCCCTCATCGGTAAGTCCATCAATTCTGATTGTTAATGAAATTCTTAAAATTCCTCATACTTTTCTCAATCCTGCTACAGCCCACCCTTTCGTTTAAGGCAGTGATTTCATTGAAGTCACCACCAACGCACCATGGAATTTGACTTCTAGACTTAAGCTGAAGAAGATCTTGCCACAACTCATTTCTAGAATTTGCATCATTGGGAGCATAAATATTAACAATAGCACACTCCCAGTAAAAAAGGTGACATGTGACAATAATAAAACTTCTATGTGTCGTAACAGTTAAAGGTTTGAAAACCTCTGGCTTCCAAACTGTTAGAAGACCTCATGACATCCCTATAGCATCTGATTCAGCATACTCAAAGTTATTCTTACTCCACATTCTTTGTACCACAACCAATTCAAATTTCTCCGTTTTTGTCTCCTAAATTAAGAGAATATCTGGATCCCTTTCCTTTATTAACTTTGACATAAATCTCTTTTTAACAGTGTTCCTCAGGCCTCTTATGTTCCAAGAAATTATTTTCATGATTAACTCAAAAATAACAAAACACCTTCCAGACTTTGGAGAAAAACAACTATCTCCTTCGCAAAGGGGCAAATCTATTGTGTGTTTGAATAGTGGTGAGTTCTTGAACTTCTGATTCAATCATCCTCCTCATTCTCATTACATCAGTCTCCACATAATCAATATTCAGAGTAGTACCTGCTGTGGTGGTGATATGAAGGTCCTGGTTTATCAATTCTTGCTCACAATCTTGAGTGTCTGAGACATAGCCCGTTAAGTCATCATCCTTCTGTTCAACTTCATTGGAACTCTCCCCATCCTCAATTCGTACTCTATCTTGGACAGCCACTGGGTTTAAATCCACTTGGAGCTTAATACCCTCCAACTGAGATGGTCTAAAAACACCTTTGGATTCAATCAGGATTGGCCCATTTGCCAACATAGACTCCTTTTGAAATTCTGCTTGACTCCTCCCCAAAATAGACCTTCCGTCTTCCTGACATTCATTAGACTTACCAACTACACTACTATGCACACCTGTTGGGCTTCCTGAATCTTGGACAAATGAGTCCAAGTCCTGAAATGAGTTTAAAGATGGCTCATTAAGATCATCTTTATAAGCAACCAACATGTTACCAGCTATACTAGCCGACTTTGGAACTATGGAAGATTGGTTGAATTCTCCCCCGTCATTAATTAACAAGACTGACTTGTCAACCCGTCCCTCTTGTTGATTATTTTCCAATAACATTAAATCAAAATTACTCCCACAGCCATTTATGTTAACCCTATCAGCTTCCAAGATCCTCTGAGCTTCCAAGTCATCCACCGAGTTAATTCCACGTGTCTCTAATCCATCCTTGTCATTGCCGTTCCTATCCATGTAATCATCTTCTTCCCGTGCCTTCCGACTCACACTGGAAATCTTCTTGTTTGATACCATGTTTCTGCTTTCGCTCCAACTTTGTTTTTTATAAGCGTGCCCAAAGCGTAGGGCTAATGCCGAAGTTAGCAAGTTACCGGTAAGACCAGATTGAATCCACAGAGACCGAAGGAACCGAACGTGAAACTTGTCTTGCGCTTGAGGGTTTTTAGCCTTGAAGCGGCAAACTTTGACTTGAGGTTTGGGATGGAATTCTCTCGACTTCGAGAACGACTTGGAATTGATTTGAAACTAAATTAAGCTAAGGCTAAGTCTAGGGGATTTCAATGCCCATGACTCGGGTCGATTCATTCTCCTCTACGATAACCGGCTCGGAGATGTCGTTAGACATTCTCCGAACGGAAGATTTGATACTTAAACTCATTTAAACTAGAAATGGTGCTTAACAAAGACTTAGAATTTTTGGTTCACTTGGCAAATGGCCGGGTTGACATCGCCCTAAGCATCACACGTGGCAAGGAGCGTAGCTCTTGCCTACGTGAGATCAAAGAGGTTAACAAACCCAGTCTTTGGTTCATAAAATTAATCCTAACTCTTTGCTAAACAAACGATGTATACAACATGGCGAGGAGAGCGAATCAACTGGAGTCACGGGGTGTTAATCACCCCATGACCAAGCCTACGTAAACTACTCAATCATTATGCTAGAGAACATGACTATTTTGATAAAGGAAATAAAGAACATGACAAGTGATTCTAAAAACTAATTTTATATGTCAAACTTATGCTTGCCTACAACAATAAACCTTGGAGAAATCACACACAAACACTACTTACTTGAGTTTTCAAAGGAAAAGACTAAAATAGGAGAGATAAGATTTAACCGGTAAAAACACGAACAAACTAGATTTATACGAAGATCCCGAGATTACAAGCACTATTGATAAACTAGGAAATGAAATACAACCAAACCTTACTTGATGAAGGAAATAAAGCTTGAAAATCCTCCACAACAATGGAGGAGAGAGAAGAGAGAAAATTACTAAAATTAGCCTAATGCATAAAGTGAAGCAAAAGAGAGAGAGGAAGAGAGAGGAGAGATATATACAAAGTGGTCTTTCTCTCTCTCAAAATATCCCAAAAATAGCCAAAAAGGTGAAAGTTTCCATAAATGGAAGGTCTGAAAAGTTGGCCAAAAAAACTGGACGAAGCCCTTTTGGGTCGACCCAGATTGTGTTTGGGTCGACCCAAAACCTTCTGATGATTCACTAAAATGTTTGGGTCGACCCAGATTTGCTTCAGGCTGAACCAACTTCGCGGGCACGCTCCGGCTTCGTCCGAACTCGGAATGCGGTGTTTCTTGAACCGTTGGAAAGCTCTATGAGTCTACTTTCATACCCAATTGACCTCATCTTCATGGCCTTTGTATCTTGAGAGAAATGAGCCTTTTCCTATCGGTGTGTCGGATTTCCTCGAGGCTCATAGCTCCAGATTTCTTGTTCCTTTGTTTCGGGCCTTCCTTGAACCTTCCAAAGCTCATTGAGTCAACTTTTAAGCTTCGATGATTGTCCTCTACGGCATTGAGGTACCTTGGGTACTTCCAGATATAACCGGGAGTCTTATCAAGCCTTTGGAAACGGATTTAGCCCTCCGGCTTGATCGAGTGTCCTTTGAACTTCCCGAGCCTTAGCCAAATCTTCGTGTCTTGGCTCTCGAGGCTCGGTGGTGGGATGACATGGAACACATGGACCTCGGATCCTTGGGATTTGTCCCGGAGCGCTTCAAATGCGCTTTATTCCATGGTTTTACCTGAAACTACCAAAAACACATTTTGTGCAACATCAATCATATCAAGCGCTAAAACGCGCGTGTGTGTGATCTAAACGAGCTAGATGAGCCCGGATATGTACAATATTAGGGGCTCATCAGTAAGGGGAGGGAAAGAGAAAAAATGATTGCTTGATTGAAAGGACGCTAAGGTCTCTTGAGGATGGTTTAGTACGAGGGTTGTTGGACCCATTTATTGTTATTTTAAAGAGAGAGATATGGAGATTTGATGTATAGTGACATTATAATAGATAATATTGGTCAGAGGAGAGTTTGAAAGTTTATTACCTTAAGTTTATATCGTAAGAGGTGTACGTGAAAGACGCTTGAAGGTTGATGTTTCGTTGCTATAACCAAATGATATGCTGGGTAGCTTACTTGTTGTTTGTCAATATTATGTTGCGCTTCCGTTCATTTTATCTCGTTATACGTTTATGTGTCTGAAACTCAAAGAGGATATCTACTGGGCGAAGTAAATGTTCACCCCTTTGCTGTTTCAGGTTTGGGCTCGGAGAATGACATGAAAGATTATGGAAGCATTATAAAACTTTTATTTGTAGAAAGACTGTAATATTGTAAATCAATTTATATGAGATATGGGTGCCGAGAATTTGATTTGTCATTCATTGCCAATATAAGCGTTGTAAGGTGATTTTGGACTAATCAATGAGTTCAGTGAGATATTTTGTGAAGAAAAAAAGTGCTTATTTTATTATGTTGAAAATCGAGGGCGTGACATCACACCTCCCATCAATGGAGTTAACGTTTTCACTTTAACCAAACGAAAATGTTAAGGAACATGAAAAGTTTTTCCCTAAATGGCCCAGGAAACGGATTCACACGTATTTCCGAATATGTGAATCTGAACCATTGATTTCTTTTTTTTGGAACATTTCAAGGAAATTTTCATGTTCCCTAATACTTCTCTTAACTAAAATACTGGGGGCAAAAATGAAATTGAGGGGGTGCATGAGAAAATCAGAGGGGTGCATGTAATCAGTAATATATGAAGGGCCAGAAAGACTTGGAAAGAGGAAAAAGGCAAATCGTCGAAATGATGCCATTTTGTGGTGTTGAAGCAAGGTTCTAAATCCCGTATCGGCTTAGGTACTATTTTTCTACTGGTAGGTATGGTACCAGTATTGGGTACATTTCGGATTTAGTGGTACTACATATATATATATGATAAAATGGTATGCTCTTGTAACACACTAACTCATCTTCAATAGTTCAGGGACTGAACATATATGAGAGTAAAAGTTTAGGGACTTAAGGCCCCATTTCAGTAACTAAAAGAGTCAAAAAGCCAGCTTATTTGCGGTTTTCAAGGCATGTATTCTCTCACAATACATCACATAAAAAGCCGTGAAAAGCCAAAAAGCCAGAAAAACACCTTACTGGAACACCCTCTCAACATACTAGGGAGTAAGAGCATGGGAAATTTTCAAAATGCCCCCCATACTTTACACGCAATTACAACGCGCATCCCAAACTTCAGTTTATTACAATTTACCTCCCAAACTTAAGCTCCGTTAGTCAAAGCGCATCCTTCCGTCCCAATCTGTCATCTCATTAACGGGAAATTCTGATGTGGAAGATAACGGTGTAAATCAGTTCTGTTAGTGGGATTTTAGGAGGGAAGACACGCACGTGATACTCATGCGACCAACCCTGGTGAGCGAACAAAACCCTAAAACACCTTTTCCATCTTTTCTTCATCTTCACTTTTCACACTCTATGGTCTCCACCACAGGAGAAAACGACGATCCCTAGGGCTCCATTTCCGACAAAATTGAAGCACTTACAGTCTTCATCAATTTGCATCGAACATGAGTTGGCTTGTGAGGCCTAGTGGTGGTGGTCCTCCTCTCTACGGTGAGTGGAGTTTCTCTTCTTTGAAATTGATCAAATCGCTATTTTATAATCCAATGGGTTTGAAAAGGTGTAATCTTAATTAGTTTAAAATTACATTACCAAGGAATTTAATTGTTTAATCGAAATTTGTTGCTTTACTATCTTTTTTTAGTTTGATTGTTTACATTACCAAGGAATTTCAGTTCATGTTGTTTAGTAGGTTATGCAGGCATTCAACAATAAACATTTTTTTTTTGTTTTGCATGTGTTGGAACTTCTGAAAAACATGACTTGTGGGTGTAGGAAGTGGGAGTTAAGTGGGATTCCATGTGTCCATGCAAGTGTTGCATATAACAAACTTGATCTTGAGCCAATGGATTATGTGCATGACTGCTACAAAGTGTCCACTTATTTGACAACATATGAGAATGTTCTTGGTCCAATCAATGGAAGAGACATGTGGCCTTCAACTGGGGATCAAATTTTGCTACCTCCTGATGTCAAGAAGAGGGCTGGTAATGTAACGCCCCATGCAGACCACTGGCCTGGTACCTTGATTTGATCCACTAGCCACACCACATGGCCCAAAATGCTTAAGCCCAAGGTACTAGTAGTCTCTTACATGATTTGTTATATTCCAAAGATCACTCATGTAAACAACCAATGTAGGACTGAACACCATTTACCCCCAAATCCGGGGTATTACAATCTTCTCCCCTTAGGGATGCAACGTCCTCGTTGCATAATCCCAGCGACCTCCCCTGGTGTCCGTGGTGGCAGAGCACATCCTACCCACCACTTGGACCAGGGTGGGGCTCTGATACCATTTGTAACGCCCCATGTAGACCACTGGCCCAGTACCTTGATTTGATCCACTAGCCACACCACATAGCCCAAAATGCTTAAGCCCAAGGTACTAATAGTCTCTTTCATGGTTTGTTATATTCCAAAGATCACTCATGTAAACAACCAATATGGGACTAAACACCCTTTACCCCTAAATCCGGGGTATTACAAGTAGGCCTAGGAAGGCAAGGAGAAAGGAGCCAGAGGAGGAGGCCCCAACTGACACTACAAAGTTGACAAGGAAGGGAGTGAAGATGACATGCTCTCTTTGTGGGAAAACATGACATAACAAGAGAGGATGCAAAAGTGGTCCAGCAAGTGGTCCCTCCAATGCTGCAGAAAATGTCCCTGATGGTGGCCCCTCAAATGCTGCAGAAAATGTCCCAACAAATGTATTCAATGTGCCCATCTTTGTAAGTTTTCAGCTATTAATTGTATTCAATGAGATTTAATGTTTCACTCTAACTGTCTAACACATAATAATTTCAACTGTCAGAGTGAGGTGGCAAGTGTGGTCACAAGTGCATATGGTGGTTCACAAGGTCCACTCAATGATCCCATCTCTGTAAGTTTTGACCTTATAATGTGCCTTTGTCAAGTCATTATGGTTGTCAAGTGATACAAATGTGTCTCTATAAGTTTTGTCCAGCAAGTCATCTTTGTGTCTAACAAGTGCATATGGTTGTTTAATGACCATTAATTTCAGAGTCAGGTTAGTAGTAGTGTGGGTACAAATATGGTAGGAGGTAGCCAACCAGAGGTTAGACATTGTGTAAGTGTTGACACCTCTTTCCATGACTTTGTGACTTTAGAGCTAAAAACCTAAGGGAGGCTTTAAGACTTATTGCTTCATGTGCAGGTTCCTGTGAACAACTCCCCCGACCAGATGCAATCAATGATGTGGAGGGGAAGTAAAGTATATTTGGCAAGTTCAAAGAGAGGTGTTTGTTCAAACAATGCACAGAGGAAGTGAACCTTGTGCTCCATACATGGAGCTTTTTGATCTGTGTTCTTTAGTTTTAGGAAGGAATGACACAGTTTGTTTTGTGGGATAACATGCAAATACACAACTCCCTTTTTTGTTTAGTAATGGTTGGTGACTGTCTCAAATGTAAAGGTTAGACATTGCAGTTTGTAATACTTCTTGACTTGAAGTGTGTAATCAGTAATGTTGCTGTGAATGGCATGACAGCTTTGTATTGGTTCTTGAGTTGAAGTTATAAAGCAGTTTAGTTTAAGTAATGCATGTTACTTGTTGACTGAAATGCATGTTTATAATGCAGTTTATGCATGTTCATAATGGTTAGTGACTGACATGCTTGTTTGTTTGTTGAGTGCAAGAATGTGGAACATAGGGATAAAGAGGGAACATAGGATAGACCACAGAGAGAGAAGAGGGAATGTGATATGGCAGTATGATGCTTTGTTTTAATAGGGCATGTGGGTTTTGAAGGGAAACCAAGTAGAGAGAGAGAGTAGGATTTTCCCTCCAAATTAGGACAAGTCATCACCCACACCCTCCAAAATATCCTATAACGTTTTTGTTTACACCGTTATCTTCCACATCAGTTTTTCCCGTTAATGACATGATAGATTGGGACGGAA
This sequence comes from Gaultheria prostrata, assembly GCA_036023075.1. Lineage (NCBI taxonomy): Eukaryota > Viridiplantae > Streptophyta > Magnoliopsida > Ericales > Ericaceae > Gaultheria > Gaultheria prostrata. Next base: position 42,225 of record JAXBDA010000841.1, on the reverse strand, counting down.
GGATGCGCTTTGACTAACGGAGCTTAAGTTTGAGAGGTAAATTGCAATAAACTGAAGTTTGGGATGCGCATTGTAATTGCGTGTAAAGTATGGGGGGCATTTTGAAAATTTCCCTAAGAGAATAAGGACTTAAATACAAATGAGTAGAACTAAAGGGGCAAATATATAAATATGATAAATATATAATAAACGTTTTAGGTTCTCAGTTTTGCTGCGTTAAAGTGCGGCTGCCGCCGAGAGCCTCTTGCAGACTTGCACAGTAGATCTCTCTCTCTCTCTAAGTTTCCGATTTGGATTTTCCATCAGATTCCGACCTGTGAGAATCCAGCCGGTCGCTGCAAAATTGTACGGGCCGGAATTGTCATTATCGCCATCTCGCCCGAGATTTATCGGAAAATCCTGTACTATCCGGTAAGTCCCGGTATTTAGAACCGTTTTAGTGCTATTCCGGTACGTACCGGTCGGTGCAGAACGGGATAGATAGCTTTGTGTTTAAGTCAGACAAATTTACCTGGATACGCCGTCGTTTTAATGCGCATAAAATTTGCAGTGAAGTTGCTTTGCTAGCCCTAGAAGAAGAAGAAGAAGAAAGGTGGGGTCTCAACCCAGTAGGCATTCCGGACATGGACATGGCATCGGCATCACAACCTCCGAAGAAGAAATCCAGAAGGGTAAATCGAACCAGATTGGACTCAGAAGAGCTCGAGCGAATCGACTCACTATCATGGAACTCCTCTCTCCCTCACAACGACGATCCATTCTCTCTCTTTACCGGCTCAAACGAACTCGAAGGAGGTTCGTTCGTTTCATTTTTTATTTTTTGCCTTCTGAATATTCGCCTATACTCCGCTGTTTGAAATTTGCTGACACTAAGATGAAAATTGATGGGTCCCGTGGTGTTTGTTGTTGAAGCGAGGCCATTTTTTGGACTTGCTAGAGCGTAAAAAAAATAAAATACAAAAAACGTTGGATTAAAACCATTTTATTTTTTAGTAGTATCAATTGGCTTGGAATAATGTGGGAAAACTGGCAAAGCTATCAACTGTTTGCCACCAATGATGGCCTTGCCATTTTTAGCAGCAACTAATGATAATGGGTGAACTTGGATTTGGTCTAAAATTTTGCTAAATTATTGCTTTGACAGCCTAAATGGCTCATGGATAGACTTGCTCTTGTGGGTTTTAGGTAGTTTGTGTGCACGGGCCTCAGAATTCAAGAGTTGAGCTCTGCTAAGGTTGTTAGATTAGAGGTAAAGAAATTGATAGAAAACGAGATGATAAAAGAAAAGTGAATGAAAGATCGGGTATTTTAGTTTTTTATTAGGATATGTGAATATTGCAGTGTTTTCGAAAAATTCCATCGTATGGTATGGATAATATTAACGTAATGAGGAAATGAATTGGTTAAGAGTAATGATTCAAAAACAAAGATGGACAAACTTGGAATCCAAATTTTGACGTCTTTCCCGGGGAAATTTAGTATGGGCTCTCTGTGTGCTGTGTACAAGAAATCATATTTTCATGCACTTTCAAGTTTCAAAGATTCTCTTGTTAATCAATCACATAAAAGTTTAATGAGTCTTTTCTTTCCATCACTTGCACAATTTTCTTGCTAACAAGATGGACCCTTACATTCTTGCATTTTCCCTGGAACCAAAAGATTTACTTTTTGTATTTGATGGAGCTACTGTGAGTGAATTCAGGTTTGTTAACGCTTGAGGAGATTGATGAAGCTGAGTATGGATTGGAAATTCCGAAACCTGAGAGGACGAACAAGAAGGAAAGACCGACAAAAACACCTAAGTTGCGAAAAAGAAAGCGAAAAGAAGACGGTGACAGGTCGGAAATTCCTATACCTGAGAGAGCAAACAAGAAGGAAATTCCAAGCAGTACTACCGAGCTGCAAAAAGGGAAGCAAAACAAAGATGATGACGGGTCTAGTGGTGGGGCTGAAGCTGGGAGCGAGGAAAAGGTTGGTGAAGAGACTAAGAAAGTGAAGAAGCCGAAGAAAAGGAAGAAGAAGAAGCAGAAGAGTAAGAAAAAGGAGGAGAAGGAATCTGAGGGAAGCAAAAAGCCTGCTGCTACTGGTTAGTGTTGTGTTTATTTTGAATTTCGATCAGGAATAGTTTTTTGATTATTATCCCAAAATTAATGGTTGCCATAGTTGAGTCACTATTGAAAGTTGAAACTTTTCTCTAGCTTTGTAATTATACGGTTAAGAGCATCTCCGGACTATATAGGTCAAAATTTAACAGGAAAACTGTAGTTAGATGGCATTTGAAGTGCAATTTTTTGCAGTATACTGCAGCAGACTCTCCAGATAATTTATTTGTGTGTTTTAAATCCAGAAGTAAAATGTATGCTAGAATGCAATGTACTTTGCAAAAGGTGGAGACCAAACAAGGAACTATTATTTTGATGTTTGAAGATGCTTCTCATTGTTTAGAATGAGTGAGAATGAGGCTGAGTTTCCACTAAGGTATTTTTGTTATTCTTGGACTACAAGTTATCAAATCAACAAGTCATTCTCCTCACATACATCAACTGATTTGATAATTTGTAGTCAAGAATACCGAAAATACATCAACTGACGGGGCTAGAAATGGAGAATGAGATGGGGCTAGGAAGATCTACTTGAGTAGTGAAATCATAGCTGTCTAGCTGAGCCCTCAAATTTCCTGGCTTTTGACATTTGAAGTAGTTTAACCGTTCTCTTCCTGTTGTGGATCAGCATAAAACTTAGTTTGGTTATTTCCAGGGACATATAGATTTATGTGCTCATGACTAAGTTCTGGTATACTCTGTTATTGATTTGGTATTTATCCTTTTCGTCGTCAACGTCGAAGAGAAACTTGTAACATTTTGCTCACAAAAGTTTGTACATTTACTCCACCTGGAAGGATAATTTATCACCTCTTGATGTGATCCATTTAGTTTTTCATGTTGTTTGAGAAACTGCTATTTTTCTGTTTCGTTCGCTGTAATAGTTTGATAAACTTTAACTGAGTAATATTTTAGCATTCGACGACTTATCAATGTTTCATCTAATTGGAATGTTAAGTTTATGGGATATTGTCGTCCGGTTAATCTGTTGGCCATATTTGTTTGACATTGTGTGTTCTGAACTCAGTTTAACTCTATTCGAGTGATTACTGTTACAGACACCAGTGACTTCAAAGAAGATATCAATGGAGATTCGGTTGATGAAGGTGACTATTATGAATGGAATGAACTGAGGCTCCATCCCCTACTTATGGAATCTATATACAGGCTTAGGTTTAAAACACCAACACCAATACAAAAAGCTTGCATTCCTCCTGCTGCTCATCAGGGAAAGGTAGGTTTCTTTGAATTATAGGAATAGGGAAAAGTAAGAGCAACACATGGCATTATATTTACCCTGGTAAATTTGTATCACAGGATGTCATCGGTGCTGCTGAGACAGGATCTGGGAAAACACTTGCATTTGGTTTGCCTATTTTGCAACGTCTCCTTGAGGAACAAGAAAAAGCAAATAATCTGGTTGCAGAAAAGGGAGAAGCAGTTGAAAAAATTGCTCCAAGAAGTCTTCTAAGGGCTCTCATCATAACTCCTACAAGAGAGCTTGCACTTCAGGTATTCAAATCAGTTTTTTGGTTGCATGCATTCACTTTTCGCTTAACTTATTTGCTTTTCTATTATCACAATATATCTTTCAAAGTTTTGGGTATGGGGCTTATGCAGTTGCATAGAACAATATGAAAATTCCAAGAACAGATTGTTTTACGTTTTTTGTGCAAATTGTAATCCGTAAGTTTCTTATGATCGTTCTTATTTACTTGTAAGAAAAATAAATTAGAAAACGTGTATGTTGTTCACCTCTGCATTTTTTCGGCTATGCTGATATCTTACACCTGGAAGATATTTGTTTTTCTTTCTAGTTTGAAGTTTCTATTTTAGAGGCTGGTCGAAGGGAAATAATTTAAATGCTTCTGTATGTCATTAAAGAGACAACTCGGCTACCGCGGCTAAGCTGATTACGACAGTTAGTTTCTTTAATTGCTTTTACCCTGCACCTGGTTATGCATATCATGGACATGGTGGTTATTCGTGTTTCTTTTACAGGTTACTGATCATCTTAAGGTGGTTGCAAAAGATACCAATACTAGGGTGGTTCCAATTGTTGGTGGGATGTCAACAGAAAAGCAGGAAAGGCTTCTGCGAGAAAGGCCTGAGATTGTTGTTGGGACTCCAGGGAGGCTATGGGAACTTATGTCCGGTGGAGAGATTCATCTTATTGAGGTTAGTGCTGATGCATGCTATAGAGGCCTGTATTATATTTAGCACGCCACCCCTTCTAAATTGAAACGCTTTTGTGTTGCGCGCACAAGACAAATATTTCAGCGAGTGCGCAAAATGTTAACGTTAAGTAAGTTGAAGTTTTGTTATGGCAAACTTCAAAAATCTAATTAGACTTCTCAGGTTCTATGAAAGACCTTGTTTTACTCTTACATATGATGTTGTTCTTTATTGCGAGCTTATACATGCCTATAGTCATTACAATGCCTTCACACATGCATGCACATTTTACATGTGGACTCCCTTTATATTTCTGGTTAAACTATTTGAGTTTACTTGTGTTGCAAACAGTGGCAATTAAGATAAGGATGGCATAAAAAGCTTCTGGGAAAAGTGCCATCTTCAATAGTGGTACACACTTTTTGTAACATATTTTTCTTGCAAGTAAATAATAGGTCCTTGTCAAAATTAAGCTCTCCTAAGCCATCTAATGAAATAAAGAGGTACGAAAATCCAATTACCATCTCCATCTTTGTTGTTCAAGTTTGCTTGCATCCACTTCCGAATAACAATGTAAATATCTCAGCAGTACGATCCTTATGTCAATGTGAGTTATTGAGACGATATGTAAAAAGAGCTTGCGTTTTAATCCAAGGTACCCGTTCCACTAACTCAAAAAGCCAAAAGCCAGCTTATTGCGTTTTTCGAGATAGGTACCCTCACAATACGTCACATAAAAAACTTCAAAAAGCCAACGCGTATTTCGAGCTCTCACATAAAAAGGCCAAAAAGCCAAAAAAGCCAAGTTAGTGGCACACCCCCTCAGCTAAGGTACTGGTTTTTCTATTGATACGGTACATACTGATACCGATACCGGCTAGATACCGGGTACCATTTCGGATTTAATGCAACTAATATCATATATAATTGAAATTAGAAATTTTACCCATGCCATCAATTCATCAACGCATAACTTCCATAGTTCCATTAGACAACAACAAAAAACCACAAAATCGAAAATTTGTCTCTAGTTGTACTTTCAAATAATTGTACGCATTCGTTACCCACAGCCAAAAAGCAAAAGCAATCTCCACGTAGGATTCCTATATCTCTACACAATAAACATACCTACATATAGTAAACATGGGCTAGCAGATCTGCACCCATTTCCTTAAGCTCACTCGTCTCTCTCTCTCTCTCTCTCTCTCTCTCTCTCTCTCTCTCTCTCAAGAAATGTTGCTTAATCCTTACCCCCTTCCCTTCCTTGACCGTTCACATTTAACTATGTTCACCAGAGATGAGGCAAGGGTTGCCGGAGATGAGAGTGACGCAGATGTTCACACTTCACAGTGAGAGACGAGAGTGAGAGGCGCAGATCGGGAGAGGATATGGGGCTATAACCGCGCAGTGAAACTTACCGGACGAAATCGGTGGTTCCGTCATCTCGGCCGAGATTCGCCAGAAAATCCGGTACTCTCCGGTAAGCACCGGTATTGACACCGGGATGGAATCTTGGGGTTGGGGTACTGGATACTCACAAAACTGGTACTTACCGCCTGTACGGAACGGGATTCAAACCTCTGTTTTAATCTATTTCCTTTAATCTAGTTGTGTCCATACTGTTGGAGTTCTTATTTCTCTCTGAAGATTGTGGTGATACAATCATGTACGAACTTCCATTGTTTAATTAGCTTATTTTGCATTTGTCTGCATTCTTGACCCCCTTTCTTCGCTTTTGCAGTTACATTCACTGTCTTTCTTTGTGCTGGATGAGGCTGATCGAATGATAGAGAATGGTCATTTTCGTGAGTTGCAGTCCATAATTGACATACTACCAACAACCAGTGGCTCAGAGGAAGGGCATCCTCAGAATACACAGAACTGCACAACAGTTGCAAGCTTCCAGAGAAAGAAAAGACAAACCTTTGTGTTTTCTGCAACTCTAGCCCTATCTGCTGATTTCCGTCAAAAGCTAAAGCGAGGATCACTCAAATCAAAGCAATCAATGAATGATGAACTAAATTCTATAGAAACTCTTTCTGAACGAGCTGGAATGAAAGCCAATGCTGCTATTGTCGATCTGACAAATGAAACAATTGTGGCAGATAAGCTTGAGGAGTCATTTATTGAGTATGTACTTCTCTTTTTTTGCTTGTTTTTTTTACCTATTAACTCTTTAGTTGCAGAATGCCATCATGTTTTCCATTTTGAGTGTGAGCTACGTTTAAGCTTTGGTTTCTGGGTAAGCTTGATTAGTATTACCATTAAAGATTTGAGGCGCGGTTCCAACCTGTTACAACATGAGAGGGAAAGGCACAATAAACATATTAGAATAAGAATTACAACCGTGGCTTAAAAATGTTCAAGCATGACTTTTTTGCTGCTTGCTTGATCCATGTTTAAGCATGACTTTTTTGCTCTCAAATCTAAGGCTTCGGATCTTCTCTTCAAACTTCTTTCAGTGTTCACTTGGAGCCGTTGCACTATTCTTAACTCCTTCAATGGAAATGACTCTTCTGTCCCGAATTTCATCAATTGCTTTAGTGTCTACACTCCACCAAAGTTAACATCATCTTTCCCAATAGAAGACTCTAGGATGCCAGATTTGATTTGTAGATGATGCCAAGTTTATCAGTTCTTGCACATTAGAAGTCCCTTCCTGTTTTTATTTGTTACCTATGTCCATGCCTTCTGCTGTCGTCGTGGTTCTACCGCCGAATCTCCTCCTTTGTTTGCCATTATAGTTTTGGAGGGTTAGAGATTTGAATCTTTCGGCATACTCTTTTGGGTGCCCAAAGAGTACGCACAAAAGTACCATAATTTGAACATCTTTGTAGGTTCCAAGTAGTTTCCAGTCTGATCGCAGAAGGCTCTCCATATCCTAGATAGACTTTGGTTCCCTCTGGAATTTATCTATGCTAATTCTAGGAAAATATAAGTCTACTCCTTGAGATGGTAGGCTCATCAAAGAATAAACAGTTACCCATTGCACAAGCAATATCATCCAAACATCCTCTGTCCAGTGCTCCAATTAGACATTTTAGATCTTTACCCACGTCAACACTCTTGTAGACATTTATAAGTTTTTACCCAGGTTGCCGCTGGTGAATGACTAATAAACAGCACTTTCACAATTCCATTGAGAGCTTCAACACTTTTTATATAAAAAAGTAAGAAGAAACTACTTCTTCGAGTTCAATATCAATGCCCCATTTCATTTTGTGAAAATTTTCAAAATGTTTAAATGAGTCTCTTATCAACAATGTATGTCACTTCGCATATACCTAATGAATAGAACTTTTGTTACGTATCTCGTTAGTCCGTCCATAGTCACAATTTTCTATTGTTCCAACTTAACGAGCATTAATCAGTAATCACATATGATGGAATTTTTGTAGTGTCATTTTACTGCAATAGAAGCTAGGAATGTGATACCACTGGTTGGATTTCTTATAATTGAAAGGTAGGAGCATGAAACCACTGGTTTTATTTTCTGGATTTTCATGGCTCAATGTAATGGTACTGGGTGTTAGTGAAGTGTTTTTATTTAAAGTTTTTGCAAAGTGTTCGTTACTTGATTCACCTGGATGATAGTTTTTGGTGCTGAACTTGCCCGAACTGTGGAGGTGGCGTATATGCTCCTATCCCGTCATGCGTAACTACTTGGCCATGAGACAATAGCCACCAGACGATTTCCACCTCCTATATCATTCTGCGATGCACAAAATCTTCTCACTGTCCTCAAAATTGATGAGCGCCGGTGCTTCAGAATCAGTAGAAGCTCTAATGGCGCATTCGAAACATTACTAATCTGCAAATTGTCCTCCGTTCCAATCTTAAATGCTTTGGTTTACCAAATTACGTCATGAACACCTTCACCATCACACGGGTCATCTTCATCGCCATTCTTAACCAATCCCAAAGCATCCAGCATTCCAGCTCCATCGCACCCTCTTCTCTTGTACCCTTCCATTTTTTAAGGTAGCCCAACAAAATCTCTAGCTAATGCAATTTGGGAGGTCCTCGGAGGCAAACAGATCGTCCAGGGTTCCATTCTCCATTAATCTAAACAATTTCTCCTTGAATTCCAATTGTTGGCATATGAAAATCTACGTAGTGGGACATCTTTTTAAATCATGGGTTGTGATGGTGTGTGACTGTGTGGCTAATCTACTCTACCTGAGCTAGGAATAATATTTCTCTGGTTCTGTTTTTAGTATCACCTTAGCTTGCTTTATTTCCCAATTTTTTGCTTGTATTGGGTGGAATGACTTTCTGCTACAAATCAATACTTAAGCCCTATAGGTTGCAGATGCAGGGAAGAAGACAAAGATGCCTATCTATACTACATATTAAGTGTGCATGGACAAGGCCGCACAATGGTGTTCTGTACATCAATTGCAGCTTTACGCCATACTTCTTCCCTTTTGCGCATTCTTGGAATTAATGTTTTGACACTTCATGCTCAGATGCAGCAGCGAGCTCGCTTGAAGGTTTGCATTTTTGCCAGTGTCTGTAGTTATATACTATTTTGTATATCAATCTTTGTATAACGAAGGTCGCATCATGAGTTCCCTAGTATTATTTTAATTTTCATATTGCTAAGTATATTTAGAGTCTCTTGGTTTTTTATCTTATTGTCACAACTTTGACGACAATCTTATGTTTGCCTTCTAATATGGCACCTCATGATCCATCTTAGAAATCTACCTTGAAACTGTTATAAGGACTTTGCGGGTTTCAGGGAGTGGTGCATATAGTAAGGTTGCTAGGATTGTTTGCGACTCTTTCTTTGATTTGGTACCTGTTGATCCATTGCAGTGAAACTTACTCGGATATCCTTGCTAATATTAGTATAGCTGCTGGCGATAGCCTTGCTAGTATTTATTTTGCAGCTGGAAATCCATAGTTTCATGTTACCTCGTTTAAAAAGGTGGAATTTTTTTCCTGCTGTTGTTCCTGGCAAATATAAATTCTTCCATGTTTTTGCTGTCGGGGCTGACTTTTTTTCTGTTTTTCACAGTTGATCCTTTGGTTTGCTTATTTGTGCAACTAGTTTAGTGCTGTTGTATTTTGGTCAATTTTGGTATCCGACGATTTCTTTCAATATTACTCGATTATGGGTACTGATATTTTTCTTTCTACTTCATGTATTTAAATTGCTTGAAGACATTAATGTATATGACTAGATGTATGGATATCTTCGATTTGATTCCATTACCTGTTAGTTTCTCCCTTCTCATCTCACATTTCATTGTTAGTTCATGTATTGACCGAGTTGAATTTTGTTAAAGCATCCAACTCAAAACTAATTGGCAATGGGTGGGGAGGCCGCCTAGCTCATATACTAGTTTTGGAGGTATTAAGTAACCAATGTGGAACAAGCTCTAACACTCCCCCACACGTGCGACCCCTTATCCTCACGTGGAGAGGTAAACAATGGATCCTCAACATTGGGATCATAACGAAACATAGTGCACTTATGGCACAAACAACGGGGAAATAACCAAGAGAGTCTTGTCCAAAATCCTCCGAAAGCCTAACTCTTATTCCATGTTAAAGCATCCAACTCAAAACCAATTGACAATGAGTAGAGAGGCCGCCCAGGCTCATATACTAGTTTTGGAGGTATTAAGTAACCAATGTGGGACAAGCTCTAACAAATTTAAATAGACCCTAATTCTTTACTTTCCAAGAGTTAATCAATGTCTGTTCATTTCATTCTAAAATGGGGTACATGATTGATCTACACTGGGTAACATATTTGGTTTCTTTTTTTTTGGTGTGGAGGATGTAACTGTTGGGTTTTGTGACACATATTGCCAATGTATCCTTATCAAGTGCTGCTTTTTGGCTGGGATTCCATGTTGCAAAAGAGGAGAAAGCTTAAAAATTGCTAGCCTGGTTAATTATATCATTTGTTTTTGCAATTACTCTAATATTATTTTAAGAGAGATCAGTTTCTGTTTCCCTTCTAAGCTTCTACTACTTGTTCATCTAATTTTCTGCAAGGCAATGGACCGTTTCCGTGGAAGTGAGCATGGTATACTTGTTGCTACTGATGTTGCAGCAAGAGGGCTTGATATTCCGGGCGTTCGGACTGTTGTTCATTACCAACTTCCACATTCAGCAGAAGTAATTGGCCTGTCTCTTGCCTTTCTTAGTGGTTCTGTTTCTTTTTTTTTTTGTGGGGTGTTGTTTGGGGACTAATGGGTTCTGTTATTGTTGTTGTTGTTTGTGTGTCTCTTTTTGTGTCTATGCTCGAATTTTGTTAAAGTTGTTGGTTGATGACAAGGAATAAATCCATTTTCAGGTTTATGTTCACAGAAGTGGAAGAACTGCTAGAGCCTCCACTGATGGGTGCAGCATTACACTAATCTCACCGAATGATACATCTAAATTTGCTGCTTTGTGCAAATCATTTTCAAAGGTAATGCTCTTGTGAAGTACTTTGATAAATCTTGGGACCTGAATATATGATAAGCAAATAGTTAATGTACATGATTTATATAGTATACCTGAATATGAGGCTGCGGATTGAAGTTTCTGGAAGTCATCTTTATCTTCCTGATTGTATTTGTGGTTCTTCTCCTATGTTGTTCTCTGCTTCTGTTTCCAGGAAGCTTTCCGGAGGTTTCCTATAGAGCTCTCATATATGCCTGAGATTGCCAAACGATTTTCTCTTGCACGTCAAATAGACAATTTTTCGCGGAGGGACTCCCAGGTAATCATTCCTCTTTTATTGACGGAAGTGTTGTGGTTATAGTACAAGGGTTCCTTGGTGGAATAGTAAAAACCTCAGGCTTGCAAGCATGAGAACTTGGGTTTGAGACTCAGAGCAGCCACCTTGGGCTTGTAATTCCGAAGGTTAGGTGTGTGTCCAGTCTTACTCCTTCCACACATTCAATTCACAAGGGCCAACACTGTCGTTATGTTATTTGCAGTACCAGTCAGTGCTTGCAGTAATACATTTTTAAAGAGGCTAATAGCTTGATAATGTTATAGGTATTTGAATGGTCATATTGGTGACTTTCTAATTAAAAAGTCCTACTTTATAATGGTATCATCTGGTAGCTGCTATGATAATTGATGGGTAATTGAATTGTTTAGTCTGCAAATTTTTTTACCTATGCATTTTCAACGTAAATACATAAATTTTATTGAATGTCATTGACCTACTTGACAAATATAGTTGCAACTTATTGAAGTTGTATGTATTGAAAGAATCTCTCGCAGTGTTCGTAGCATTAATTGTTCCATTTCGAGGTCCAAATATCAAGAAGTTGTTAATCTATATATATCTGTTGACAGAAAATGCTACTCATTTGGTTTGTATGCAGTTATGGAAATTTCACTATGGTCTTCTTGAGTCTCTTGACATTTGTTTTGCTAGAATGTGGTTCAAAATAACAAAGTGATTGATTTGGTTCTTCGTTTGACAAACTTTGGGCCTCAGGATCATAGATTCGTGTCTCTAACATTATAATTTAGCGTTATTCTTCTTATGGTCAAAGAGAAATTTGGTTTTTTTTTTCCTGGCGAAAGTCAGTGTTGTTAGTTAAAGTTAGTGAGGTTTGAACCTAGTCAAATTCATGCAAGTACATGGTACCCACCACTGGGCTACCACTCCGCTTGCTAGGGCCAAAGAGAATTACGAGAACCAGTATTATGCTGTATCTTTTACTGACGTTTATTGGTTGATAACATGTCCTCTCTTTATAAGCATATATGCTTACAATTCTGTATGGAGTATGAGAATTGTTGACTGAGGGAGAAAGAAAGCGGACGGAGAGAAGAAGTGCCTTCCACCAACAAAAGGAATGTAAAAAGGACATTGAACAAGCTGTCATGAGAGGAAAGGGAGATGAAAAGGGGCACGATAAATTTACAGCCCAACAAATAGTAATGAGAAAAACTGTAATAATAGTAAAGCATTAGTAATTGTCGTAATAATAATATTGCAAAAAGAGAGGGGTTAGAGATCTTGGAAATGAATTTGTATGTCACATCCCAATTTGACTCTATGGTCTGCAAGATATAAAATTGAATGTGTCAATATTTCTGCATGATTATGTTTGTTACATATTTAACTGCTAGACTAGTAAATTCTTATTGACATGCAAATGCAATGTGTTCTTCTTCTTCAAGACAAATGATTTCTATGCACATGTTGCTAATCTTTGATTAAGTTCATTATTCCTATGTTGAAGGAAAAGGCGAATAAAAGTTGGGTCAAACGAAATGCTGAATCAATTGAATTAGATACAGAAGACAGTGAGAGTGAGGAGGAAAAAGTGACCAATCTTAAGCAAAAGAAAGCCAATTCCTATCATCTACAGAAGCTGCGGAAGGTTTATTCAAACTATAGTTGATTTTCGTGTTTGTCAAGTGAAATTGCGTATCCCATTTGGGAAGCATATGACCCTCTGCCATTTCATCTTCCAAAGAAAATTTCATTTATCTGAAACAATCTGACTACATGGAGACTGCAGGAGCTAAATATGCTGCTTTCACGGCCGTTGCAACCAAAAGCATTTTCACAACGCTTTTTAGCAGGGGTAATACTTCTATTTCTGTTCTTCATTCATTTTCTTTCACCCTCACATTGATGACCTATTCATACGTTACTTATGACGTTACAAGTTCACAATGTTCTAAAAGTCTCAAGATGCTAGTCAGGCGGCCGATTAATCAGCTTGAAGAGATTAGTTGGTTGTTTCCTTCTCTTTTTTTTTCTTTTCCTCGCCCTCCCCAAGTTTTGAATAAGTAGATCAACATAAGAACAAAACATTAAATGACATCCAAGCAGAAGAAATTACACATAATTCAGAGAGAGAGGGAGAGGGAGAGGGAGAGAGAGAGAGAGATAGAGAGAGAGAGAGAGATTTAGATTGCGGTCATTTGTAGTGTATACTGTAAAGTGGATATGTATTTATTATTTTAAAATTACACTACACACTCAACATTTCGTATGTAACCCCCTAATAAACTCACCTAGCGGCCTTCCCAGTTTCCTTGGCCCCTAGTCGAGGTGGCAGACCACTGCCTAGGCCGATTTTCGAACACTGCATGATCATGGGTAGAACTCAACCTTAGAAGCTAGCTATGGAGGTGAGGGTGCCCTCACTCTTATAAATTACACACTGTACTTTCATAACCAAACGATGTCAGACTTCGCTTCAAATGGCTTTTCTCATTTTTTCTTTTTATATATCATCTGAAGATGATGAATTGATACCTATGAAATTCAATCTTTTAATCCTACTGGATCTGTACTTAAGAAGAGAGAAACTGGGGGCTGAGTACAATTTTTGCTGGTAGTGAGTTTTTGTAGGGTATATGCATGATTTTAAAACTTTGGTTGATTCATTATAGTTTCTACGAGCTATGACAATTGTTGGTTCAACCAGTGGTTCATGTTGCAATGTAAAACAGCTACCAAATTTAAAGGAGTAATCTGGCTGTTGAAATTCATAATTGGAAAGATTTTTTCCTTGGAAGAAAAAGGTTTGAAAGCACAACCAAATGGCTGTTCTTGTGGTCTGTTAGGCCAGGAGAAGATAGATTTCCACTCTGCATAATCATGTACTAAATTCTGGAGAACTGATTACTACTTTTATAGAACCCATTTATATGTTCTATTCTCTTATAGCTATATAAAAAGAAAAGACAAAGAAAAGTCAATTCTTCTTGTCTTTATTTTAGGGTGGGTTACAGGGGATTGATGCTGGGACGGCTCTCTTTTGTTGTGGGATGGTGGTTCTCTTACTCAATTGGTTTGAATTTATTCCAACCGAAGAAGTCTAAATGGGATGTGTAGTTTTAATTCTTTTTTCTATTTATGTATGGTACCGAGATACGTAGTTTAACTAAGCTATAACCTATGTTAAATAAAATTTCAATCCTATACGGTATAAAAAAGGACTTTAGAAAATAAAGAATATCACGTCTTCTATCATGTAACAAGTTAGTAAGAAAAGTATTTTGGTAAGACGGTATCTCGCATGCTTATAAAGCATGGTCATTGACAACACAGGGAAATCTTACAATTGGTTGAAAATCATAACATCAAGTGTATCTTGAAGATCAAGTCAACTCTTCATCCATGAAGTCAATTGTCGTAAAACACCATTAACGTGGCATCATTTAATCTTTTACTTTTAAGGTTTCAAAGATTCGTCCCTACGTTTTTTTACATTTCTCCAAATATAACTGGCTACAAATCAATTGCCTCTGATAGTACTAAGGAGAGGATATTTATAAAGAAGATAGATGATTTGAATTCTTACAAACTTCTTTTGCAAAACAAGTACAACTATTAGTAACATATCAGCTTATCATGTCATGCCATCACGTAGCATCATGGATCCGACTGGTATCGCAACATTATTTAGTTAAACATATACCATCTTTAGAGATTTGTATTGGTGTTACTTCTAAACGTACTGTGTACCAGAAGATTTATTTAAATATAACATACTTTATAGATATGTATTGGTTTTCACCTCTAAACGTATTGAAACACAGGATATGTATGTTGTAAAATTTTGACAACACTGACTCTAACAATTGACAAATTGTCTATGTTCTCGTCGTGCTCGAGATGTCATAGTTTGTGCCATATTCTCTCTAATGTTTGAAGGCAAGCATGAAATTTCAATATGAAATCATTTATTAATGCGATCAGTTTTTTGGTCTCAGGCTGGTGTTTCACCTCTTCTCCAGCACCAATTTGAAGAATTAGCTTCGCAGAAGCTTGGTGATTTGAAGAAATTGGGGGACAGAGAAAGGGGGAAATTATTGGTTATAGGTCAGGATTGCGTGGAACCACTTCAGGCGCTTAGGAATGCCAGTCACGAGGTAACCTTTGGAATTACTGTCATAGAGTTTCTCTGGTTATCATTGATCTTTCTCTGGACACAACCTTGGGTAATTGTCTAATTGATATAACTGAGATTTGTTTAGTGCACGCTCTGGTCAAAATATGGTTTTCCCAGAGGCTAACATTGCTGTCTCTGTGCTTATAGTTTCTTGTTTGTAATTACACTAAATAATAGATCATGACTGAATGATTTACTGCTTCATAACCATGAGTTTAATGATTAAGGAGTCCCTAGTTGTCAGAATCGCACGATTCACGATTCGATTCACGATTCAAGTAAAAACGATACGAATCTGTAGGTGAATCGAGGTTTACCTAGAATCGGTAGTGAATCATACGATTCACGATTCGATTCGCGATTTGATTCACGATTCATGCAAAAACGATACGAATCTATAAGTGAATCAAGGTTTTCTCACAATTATTACATTCGACTAATGTGTAATCACGTTAGCGGTTTTTCCTTGTTTTTGCCATATAAACTAGTTTTGTACCTATTAGGCTACAAATTTTTATTGTTATTTGTTATAAGACTTAGCTTATAAAAATGAATATTTACATCTATATGCATATATCCATTTTATTATAGTTTTCAGTTTCATGTACAAATATCTACTCTTTCCTATTAGACCATATAATCATCAATTTATGGTAGAAAAAAACTTAACTACTGATTTAAGCTTAAATTGGTCAATTTTACAATGTATCTTTATTATGCAAGTGCATAGACACATATTTCAAGTATTTTTGAAACTTAGACCGAATCATTACGATTCACGATTCGATTCGATTCACGATTCGGAAAAAGGTCAATCCGATTCTCGATTCGATTCACAATTTGACAACTATGTTAAGGACTTGTGTTGCAATTGAATATTGGACTCTAAGCACGAGTTTACAGTGGTCTTTTCACTTGTCCGGTAAAAAAAGAAATGAAATTATAGTCCTGGTATTTAACATGTATCCTGAAATGCATCATTTTAAGCTATGCATTTGCCATTAGTTAAAAAGGATGACAGCTTGGATTCTCTGTATTTGTTTGTGGTTACATTATAATTGTGATTTTCAGTTTCATGATTAAGAGTTTATGTTTACAGACCTCCAGTTTCAATGGAATCTTTAACCTATGAGTATTGAGTTTTAGTGCTGGTACTTAGTATAAATTGAAGGATCTTTTCCGGATTCTCTGAACTGTGTCATCTCTGTGCGGGGAAAAATAGGGTTTTTTTTAATTTTTCTTCCGAGGCCAGCAGGTTGTATTCTGAGAACCAGTATTTGTGCCATGTGCACAAGGTACTTACCGAGTTTCTGCTGACCATTTCCCTCTTATCTACCTCTCTTCATGAGGAGTCTATGACAACCCACTATATCAATAACCTTTTTTGGTGTGCTCGCGCGTGGCGGGTGCTGGTGTTTGGGGGTGGGTGTTGTCTGTTGAGGTTTGTTTTTTGTATTTCCATTGCCAATCCCTTGGCATCTCTGCTCACACGTTGGGACTTTTTGAGGAGTATCTGCATATTTTAAACTGATTCTTACTTTCTTAGTGCGACTGATTCCAAGCCGTCATGTCTTTACGCAGGAGTTCAGTCCCATAGGTGGTTATTCTTGTAGAGGGTGTATACTTTATACTTACTTTTCAGTGTCATTTCTCCATAATTCTTTGCTTTTTGCGTATTTTTTTTTTTGGGTACTATTATCTCAGTTCCTTTTTACTTCAGAAATTGTACTTTGAATTGTATGAACTTTATGACAAAAAATGTTGTGAGTTGAAACTGAGTAATTGGTTTGAACCAAAAAAAAAAATGACGTGAGTAATTGGTTTGAACTCTACAGCATAAAAATGACGTGACTGCTCTATAAATTGGTACTTGGTAGTTTGTAGTATTAGAGAAGGGTTGAGGGGGTATGTATGCTATATTTGCTTCATACACGTTCAGTGTACATTTAACTGTTCCCGTAGGTGCCTCTGATGTAATGTGCTAGCATTTCACATGCCTATTTTCTCAGTTTTAAGTCATGAACAGGATCATACATATCGATGGATGTTTGATTATTCAATTTAGCCATATTATATGTGCTGATGTCTTGAATTTTTACCGTACACTTGAAGTCTCGGATTTTCCTGCCCATTTAAATTTATCAAGACCAATTAACATTTCCTTGCATGTCCAGATGTAATTCGTTCATCTCTTTTCCCTTTCTTTTTTTTTTTTTTTTTTCCTCTTTTTGAAGAGAGAGTTCATCTCTCATCCATGTACTTAACTCTCATTCATCCATTTATCAACCTAACCTTTTTTCCTTGAAGTTCTAACACTTTTAAGTTTGTTCTCACTTTCTCAGTTCATGGATCTTAAAGAGAGTGCAGAAAAACGAAGGAATGTGGAAAATTTGAGGAGAAAGAGGAAAGAAGAGAAAAAACGTACTTCTGTTCTTATCCTTTTTTGAACGGCTTCTATTCTATAAATTTAGCATAGTTCTTTTACCAAAAGTTTGGTTTGGAACTGAATTCTGATAATTTGAACGATTTTTTCCAGGTTTGCACGACCAACGGAGGAAGCAGAGAAAAAAACAAAAGGCGGGAACGGATTAGGATTGACGGAGTTAAAACCCTTAAATCATATGAAAATTTGAGGCTAATTATCAAGAAAAGTATATTATTGCAGACAACTCACATAACCTTACAAGTCCAATTTTGAAAATAGTTATGGGTTCTGTATTAGCCTGGCTGTAGTTGTAAAATTCAAATTAATCTGCACCAATGGGTTCAGTATCAAGTTTTGACATTCCTTGGGCATTTCATTTTGGGATTGTCATCTATTTAATGATTGTGTGAAAGGCATATTTGGAGAAATGTCCTTGATCAATTTTGGCTTTTCATGTGAATTTTATGATATGCTTTGACATTTAGTTTTGTGACTTCAATAAATGTGGTGTTACTTGAATTGGAAAGACTGAAACAGATGTGAATATGTTTGGTGTGTCCCAGTGCCTGATTTTGAAAGTTGAGGCTTATAAGCCTTTGGCATTTCATCAGTCAACTACTTTTGTGATTAATTTTCAACAAGAAATGATGTGCTTGACCATTCCTCTCTAGACCACTGTGTTCACTCTTTATTTTTATTTTTCCCCTGATCATACCGGTGTCCCTGCCGACCCCACTATTCTTCTAATGTAGACCAAGTTCTAGGATTTTCATTAAGCGGTGATAAAAAAAAATATTCGGAAAATTCTTCTATACAAAAAAACTATATAAAGTGTAGAAGATAGTAATTTGTTGGCAATTTATTGGGCTTCCTTTATTTTATTTGGTTGAGCCTCATTAGTATTTACTTTTGCTCAATATGAATGATCTAATGCAGACAATATCGGAGAAAAAAATATTGAGAAAAAAAAAAAATTCAGGATTTTTTTATTTTTAGCATTAACAAATTAATGTACGACGTTTGTCCTTAAATGTGCAACCATGTACGGCAACTAATGGTCAAAGTAGCCTCATCCTTTACTAAAAGAAAATTCAAACGTAACATGCAAACAGAATCGTTGAAAAAATAGTTTGGTGGTTAAAACTAAAGGTAGAAACGTCAAGCAAGTCGGTCGATTGTTTGCAAATCGCGAAACAAATTCTTACTTTTCTATAACCCCAGAGAGATCCACAATATCGATTAAGAGAAGTCAACCAGAGTGTAGGTTGCCCACTGGTTCGGACGGATATCAGGTTTTGGGAGTACTCCTCAAGATTTGGGAACGATTTTCTTTTGGGTGAGGACCGAGTATTCTGATTAAAGTGGGGGACCGTAGCAGTGTGTTACTGCGCTAATTCCACTGTAGATTTTGGGTTGCACAGTCGGATCCAAAGGGCTTGTGTTCCTCTGTCATAAAAAAGAAATACTCCCTCTGTTGTCTTTTTTGGAAAGCTCAAAAAATTCTCGATATCTTTTAATTTATAATACTTTTTAATATTCAATATGGATCTTGTTTGATAGATCTCAATTAATTTTGTTAAACAAAGATTTCAAAATCATAAAAAACATTATAGATTATGAGATATGAACAATTTTTTAAGACGTCCAAAAAGATAAACAGACTCAACAAATTGGGACTCCTTAATCCTTATCCCTTCGCATTCTTAAATGCAATTCTAAGTCAAAAGTTGGTAATTGACCTTGCTTTTCCGCGGTCCAAACGCTCATGTGAGGTCTTTGAGTTATCGAAGCCGTTCATATTTTGGATTTGTCAAGCAATGCATCAACTTTTTAAAAAACCATGTCTATTGGACATCGTTAAATATATTTCAAAATTCTATTTATCCTGAATTAAATACATTT
Organism: Gaultheria prostrata; assembly: GCA_036023075.1. NCBI lineage: Eukaryota > Viridiplantae > Streptophyta > Magnoliopsida > Ericales > Ericaceae > Gaultheria > Gaultheria prostrata. The sequence continues at coordinate 22,741 of JAXBDA010000841.1, read as the reverse complement.
CAAAATTCTATTTATCCTGAAATAAATTTCTAGTGTGCCAACAAATTTTTATCACTAAATTCTAAGCATAGATGTTTCAATGACCTATTGATACTTTCATTGTGCATATTTTATACAGCAAAGAACTGATTTTTTTTTTCCATTTTTTTTTTTTTTGGGTATTAGAGAAATATTGGAGTAAGTTTGAGCCAGCATTCCCTAGGTTAGAGCATTATGAAGGTGGTGGAATATTATGAAGAAGTGAACTTTTTTTCCCTCTTTTTTAGCAGTGGGAAATGGACTAATGGAGTAACTTTGAGCTTACATTTTCAAGACAAGACCATTATGACTTTTTCTCACCCACTGAAAATCAGTGTAAGTGGGTTAAACTTTATTACTCCACTTGTTTGGAGTTCATAAAGGATTCCACTTTAATACTCCCTCCGTCCCAAATTAATAGTCATTTTTCGGCAATTGTGTCACTTAATAAATTATCTATATCTCACAATCTATGACGTTTTTTAAAAATTTAAAAATTTTGTTTTATAAAACTAATTGAGATCTATCAAACAAGATCCATATTGGATATTAAAAGTACCATAGATTAAAAGTTATGGACAATTTTTTGAGATATCTCAAATAGTGAAAATGGACCATTAATTTGGGACGGTGGGAATAATTATTTGTACTCATTTTTAACAAAATGGCTAATTAAAAAGGAACTCCGCGACAACCATCAAGAGACTTCGGTTTCGCTAAGGCTCTTATCAGAGAACTTTGTGACAGCCATCGTCCAATAATCATGCGTCACGTTGCGAATAGATGGTAACAAAAAGGGAGCAAAGCATGATAGCCAAAGTTAATACGAAATTAACTTTGGAAGTGGACTGATAGATCAGGGGTGTTTGAGAGCCTATTTTTTAGCTTTTTATTTCCTTGGTTTCCGGAAAATGCAACGTGGATAACCAATACTCATATAGTTTGGTTTTATCCCTGTGAAATCCAGGCAGTGGAATGAAATTGGTGAAGTCATGGATAATTTTAAACTAGCAATTAGTGGCGATTCTAGAACTTCGGTAGTGTGGGGTCGTTTTCCAATCCATACTCCATTCCGCTATTCTAGAGGAAAAATCACTTCCAACCTATCCTCCAAGAGATGTTTTGACATCAATTCCTCCATTTTGTAGGAAAATAGTGCTCAAGCACCTCAATTCATCCTCCATTTGGAATGAATTTTACTTTCGTCCTCTTTATTTGGAGGATGAAAAAAGTTTGTGGTCCGTATTTGAAGGAATGGAGAAAAAAAAATAGTACTTTGGAAGATGGGTTAGAGTAAACCCATCCTTCATCCTCCTAAACACCTTTTTGGAGGACCAAAGTAAAGCGATATGAAGAAATGAAGGATGGATTAGAGATGCCCTCATAAACATCAAATATGTTTATGAACTATATGGAGTATAAAACAAAAACACTATAGTAATAGTAATGGCAACGACAAATCTTATTTCACAAAAAATCACACTGAAAACTTAAATAAGCATTCCAACTTTTAACTAATAGACAAAAAAGAACCATTCCCTTTTTTTTTTTCCTTTTCCCTAGACGCTTTAAGCAGTCGGCACTGGGCAAATTATTTATTTATTTATTTTTGAGAAAAACTTTAGAGGGGTAAGAGTCTGGGAGTTATCCAAAGTGGTGTCGCCACAAAATTTACATGGGGTCATTGAAATTTTCTAAGAAAATTTAATAAGTATTAGTGAAAAAAAAAAATTCTGAGGGGTCGGTCGACCCCACGGCTAACACTAGAGTTGCCAGTGCTAGCAATGAACTAAATGCTGAATATTGGCAACAATTAGGCACCAAAAACGTGGATTTCAGCCCCATGATGCTGAATATTGGGTGGTAACTGCCATCACCTATCTCTATGAAGGCCGAAGAAGAAGACTAGACGGCCCACCACCAACACAACTCAAAGCTCCGGCTTAAGGGAGTATATTTTTTTATCTTTTTTTTTTTTTGGTGCCTCAAGCCACACTATATTTATTTTTTTCGCACTTGTAATTTCTTTTACTTTCGATAATGGAAATTCCGAGCATTTCCGTTTCTACGGCGTTCTCTGCGTTCGATCACCTTCGAGCACTGCACTCATTTCACTTTTTTTACATCGCCTAAGCGAATGTGAAGTCCTCTTCCGCTAAGACAAAAAAGAACCGGCGGTGGATCTCTCATCTACCGCGCACAATTCGCATCTCTGGGAGTCAGTCCATCTACACTCGAACCAACCGTGGTCCTGACACGCCCGCGCAATTATCTAACGGCCCAAGCCGTAGTTTTGCTTTTTTGAGGGAAACAATAAGGGCTAATTGCTGCCCAATGGGATTTGGGGCAAAATATTGCCAATCAATGGAACACTTATATGGAATTAGATATGAATGAGAAGGAAAAAATAATTGCACATACATGGGATGAGAAATAGAGATGGACGTTCTTACCCTTGACCTAAAATACTACTTTCAAAATAACCCAAACCCTTTTAAACACCTAGATGACATTAAAGAAGAAGAACCCGTCGATTCATTCACGTTGAGTCCAAAAAAAATTGAAACCTTTCTCGATCTCTCTCTCTCCCTCTCCCTCTCGATCCATCTCAGCTCTCCATCCCAATCCATCTCCCTCTCTATCTCGATCTCTCTCTGCTTCTATCTCCCTCTCGTTCTGTCTCCAACACGATGATTCATCAAAACCCTAAACCTCCATCCGCCAGTTGAAGGGGAATTTCGAATACAAGTTTGGGGAGGTTAAGGGCTTGTTCGAGGAAGAAGAAGAAGAACAACAACAAGGAGAAGAAGAGAAGACGCGGACGACAACTTGCTGGGTAAGCAAATCCCCATCTTAAACCCCTTTTTCTACAAATCTCCTTTGCTTGTACTGGGTTTTACCAATTTTTTCTTGAAGAGAGTGAAAGTCCATACCCTTTAATTGTCTCCTCTAGTGGTGGTGGTGGTGGTCGGATTTGATCCATCCTACATTTTATTTGCACCATTGCTTAAACTATTTGCACTATATCTCGAAATGTTTGCATCCATGTTAGGCCAACCTGCCTGGGCAGGATATGGTCAAATCAAAAAAAAAAATTTCAGAAAGATTGTGCATATTGCACTGTATCTACATTTTATTTGCACCATTGCTTAACAGTTTTGCATTGTATCTCAAAATATTTGCATCCACGTTTGGCCAACTTGCCTAGGCAGGGTATGGTTAAATCTAATTTTTTTTGAGAGATATTATGCATATTGCACCGTATCTGCATTTTATTTGCGCCATTTATTAAAACATTTGCACTATATCACATAATGTTTGCATCCATGTTAGGCTAACTTGCCTAGGCAAGGTATGTACCCATATACTAATTACGATATGCGTACGTTAGTTGTCATGTTGGTTGCCCGATGGTTATCAATGCTATCGGGAGTACTTGAGGGAGTTGGGGTTCATAAGACAGATTCAGGTACAGGGCCATTTTCAGAAGGAGTACATGCAATAGGTTAACGTGACAATAACCCGTAGAGGTTATGATAGCTTGCTCAACACTATTTTTAGAAGGAGAGCGAGGCGTTGAAGAAACACTTTCATTTGGACATGATTTGACCATAGCAAGTTGGCTTAACACAGTGCAATGGCTTTAATGGGTGGTGTAATTATAATGTAGACATGGTGCAATTGTAATGCAGACACGGTGCAATATGTAAAATCTCTCTAAAAAAAGTTTGATTTGACCATAGCGTGGCAATGCAAGTTAGCCTAACATGGATGCAAATATTTTGTAACGTAATGCAATGATTTTAAGTAGTGGTGCAAATATAATGCAGATACAGTGCAAGTTGTAATATCTCTCTCAAAATGTTTAATTTGACTATAGTAGTAGTCCAAATATAATCCAGATACAGTGCAATGATTTTAAGTATTGGTGTAAACTAAATATAGACACAGTGCAATATATGCATTCTCTATCCAAAAAGTTTGATTTGACCATACCCTAGAAAGATAAGTTGGTCTAACGTGGATGCAATAATATTTAAACAAGGTGCAATTAGGTTAACAAAGAATGCAAACTAAATTCAGACACAGTGCAATATAGGCATCTCTGTCCAAAAAATTTGGTTTGACCATACTCTGGCAAGGCGTTTTTTGTCCTATATTACCTTTCACAGTCCAAATTGCAATATAAACCCAAGGCGGGGCAATAAATCAAAAATCCACGCCAAGTGCTCATCCTACTTATCCACATCCAACATCACACATACCAAAACCATTTCAATAAAAAGATCTTCATTCCATTCATTCATAAACAGGTACAAAAATAGTCCATTAACCATGAGTATATTTAAAACAAAGCTAAACGGCGTGCGAGACACCGACACAAAGCTCTTCCTGTGGGGTTCAGTGTTGCCTACGTGCTTCAGTACTACAATTTGACTCTAGGTTACATTGCACATTCTACAAAGTAACACTTCAGGTTCCGTTCCTTATCATTCATGGTTTTGCTAACTTCTGGAAGATGTGTTAGTGGTATTGTTTCAGTTGCACAAGTGTTTGGTCTCCTTTTTCTTAGGCTTTAATTCACGTGGACCTGTTTATGCCTGCAAACATGAAATCGACAACCAATTTAGAAGCAAATTCAAGAAATACAAACTTTTTAGGCCTCTAAAAACGGAAATATTGAATGAAGTGATTGTAAATTATGAGATTTGACTCTTTCTTTCCCTTGTAGAAAAGATGGTAATCGTAGACAAAATGGAATTTTCACATTAAACAATAGTGAATAATGATCACTCAAATTATTGCATTCTATAAAACTACTACGCAAATGATCTAAGTAAGTATATAAAACTACTATTCAAATAAATGTGTCCACGTGCACAACTAATTTGGCATGCATTCTAGTATAAATAAAATGTAACGGAATCACATACTTAGCAATATCAGGTTCTTCATGGAAGGAAAATTCAAAGGTCAAAATATAACACGCGATTGTAAATTAGAAAGGAAAACAGCTCATTGCTACCTATTTTGCTTAATTAGCCTGACCCGTATGTGCTAAAATCAGCGCTGAATATGCCAAAAAGGTGAAAGCTAGCACTCAAAGAAGAACTGCTCTTATCAAGTCGTAGGATACATGGTACCAGGCAACTAGTGGATGAATTTAATCAGATAACCTAACCATTTTGGCAGGAATTACCTAAAATGCATCATTCAAGAAGTGGCCAAGATTAGCAAACATTGCCTCCAACACTGCAATTACAGTAATAAATTGTGTTCGGCCTTTCATTGTTGAGAAGCTTAGTTTCAAATATAGTGTTGGTCTATCACACAAGATTAACCATGCTATTCTTATAACAAATGCAAACTACATAAATAAAATGTGCTTAAAAACATAAAAGGCCAAAACTTGCCCTTTACGTGAAGGGGTTGGTTTAGGGAGAATCTTTTAGACGAGGGCATTTCGGTCAACATGAAAATTGATACCATGTATGTGCAATTAAAATTTTCCTTTTCATGTTGGGAGTAATTCCCAATAAGTGGTCCATGAAATGGCCATAACTTGCCCGTACCTCCATTTTAGGGCAATTCCCCCAAACAATAATTAAGATTTGTTCATCTGTAGAATCTTCACTTTTTACTCCATAAGATAAGATAAGATTCCAAAGCAAATAATTTACCACCACTAAAGTCTCTATAGGTTGGTAACTTTTGTGCCATCTCTTATCAAGATTCAGTGAACCCATACAAGAGGGACTTGGGTGGGTGTTGTGCACTCCTCAGTCGTCCGATCATGTTTTGGGTAGCCTGGATGCATTCGGCAATTTTAATTTAATTTTGATTTTCTTTTATCTGTAAAAAATCAAAACACATCCGGACCTTCCAAAACACAATCAAACGGCCAAAGGATGTATAGCACCCAAGTGCACATCACCCACCCTGTTTCCCATACAGGAGCCACAGCGCAATCTCTCTCTCTCTCTCTTAAATATAGTCAAGTGAATCTTGTGTGCTTTCATTGATGCAGGAAATCAAGATCCACATGAATAAGTACAGTACATATAATTACAATGGAATTGATTTCGGCACTTCCCTATTTACTATTCACATTCTTTTTATACGTCACTCCCCTATTTACCATTAACATTCGCACTCTTTTTATACGTTTGTATTGGTGTGAATTTACTATATTACCTTTTATTTGTGAAAATAAAACTTATAAAAAGGTAAAAACGTAAATTCACATCAATAAAGACCAGAAATAGAGTGCGGGTGGTAAATAAAAGGCGTGTAAAAATCACTACTCGTATTACAATCTCCATCTTTGAACAAAAAATAAAAATGATTGATTTCTTAAATTACAATCAATAGTCTAGGTTGAATAGTAATTAGGGGTATAACTGGTCCAATTCGGTTCAGTTTTGAGGGATTTCTGGAACCGAACCGGTTATTTTTATTTGAAAATCTATAAACCGGACCTATCTAAACTAGCTAAAATATCAAAATGAGATGAAAATGAATTTCCTTTTATATAATAGGACCCCAAAGATCTCTCTCTCTCTCTCTCTCTCTCTCTCATATTATACTGGAATAATAGAAACTGTTACTATTAACAAAATGAGGCGAAATTCAATTCTTTGTTCTTTCTTCCTCTATGTCTAAGTGTCCAGCTTCGTAATTCGAATATGTTATGGACACATTATCATTATACCTATTCACATCAACTCTTATTTTTATTTTTCAAAATTATCCTCAATTTCTACCCATTAGCTTTTCAAAAGGACAAAAATAATAATTGTACAAACTTTTCTCGATTAACTTTTTAGAATGGGAAATTATTTAAAGACTGTCTAAAATTTAATACTAGAATCTTATTTGAAGACGGGAGTAATATTTGTGTATAAGTAGTACAATTGACTAGGAAAATGTAGGCAATGTGGTAATTTTTTCCAATAACCTATGGACTCCACCACTATCATTACCATTATCTTGACCGATACAATTATACCATAAGGTGTTTGGATCTCTCTCTCTCTCTTTTTTTTTTTTTTTTTTTCTTACACCTTTTCTACCTTTGTCCGTTTGGGAAACGGGGTGGGTGTTGTGCACTTGGGTGTTATGCACTGTGTTGTGCACCCCTCGGCCGTCCGATTGTGGTTTGGACGGTGCGGATGTGTTTTGATTTTTTACTAACAAACGTAAATCAAAATTAAATTAAAATTGCCGAATGCATTCAAGCCATCCAAAACATTATCAGACGGCCGAGGAGTGCACAACACGGTGCATAGCACCTAGGTGCACAGCACCCACCCAAGTCCGTTTGGAATGCAAATGGAAAAACTCACTTTCGGCTTCTTGCTTTAGACATGGGAGGCCAAAAGTAAGGGGAGAGCATATGTGACTTTTTATTTTTCACTTTTTGTATTTTGGTTAATAAAAAGAGAATTGATATTGACACTCCCTATTTAGTCTATATTATGTGAAGTTACTAAATCATCCTTATACTTCGTAATTATATTTTTCTCTTCCTTTCAAAATGATTGAAATAACCCTTACAGTACATGGTGGTTTAGTAACCTCACCAAATAGAAATAACAAAAAAGAGTGCCAATATCAACTCCCAACAAAAGAACATACAGATCATATTCTGCACATATCTCTCTAAACTCTACTTACGTTGCAAAATGCATTTTCCATATTTATCCCAACCATTCTACATATTGATAATTGATTCTAGCAATAATCCAAAAAGCTAAAAATGTAGAAAGAAAAATGCAAAAAATAAAAAAAAAATGGGATTCCCAATTACCCATTAAATTGCACAAACAAACTCATTGACTAATGGGCTCACACACACACTAGCCATGCACTTACACTCACACTCACACTCATGGGCGAAGGGACTTGGAGATAAGAGGACCCCCTCACTTTAACTTCTCATAAGGATTTTTGATAGTTTGAAGTTAAATTTTGCAATTTTGACTCGCAAAAATTTCATAAATTGTCCCAACTTGATTAAAATGCATAGAATTCTCAAGTTTTATTTTCTTTTCGAGAGTTGATAGTATTACAAATGATGCTATCGTGCATTATTTTAAAGATACAATAAGTCATAGGGACCAATTATAAAGCAAAAATACATGTATGACTGTATATCTACGTTATAGTTAACTTCTTAATTGAGTTATTTCTTTGCGGAGTTTTTTTCATTTTTATCCCATAAACTATGCATATTTTTTCTATTTCGTCCATAAACTATCAATTTGACGATTTCATCCCCTAAACTACATGTTTTGCAACTTATTTGGTCGTTTTTTAACTCCTATTTGGGGGATGAAATCGGTTAAAATCAAGTAGTTTAGGGGATGAAATTGTTGAATTGATAGTTTAAGGACGAAATAGAAAACATGTGCATAGTTTAGGGGATGAAATCGTCAAATTGATAGTTTAGGGACTAAGTAGAAAAAACAAGGATTGTTTAAGGGATAAAAACGAAAAAAACTCTTCTTTGCGTGAGAAAATAGAAAAAATAACTTGTATAAAGATTTTATTTTTGACCCTGCTAACCTAAAATTCTGGCCCCGCCTCAGCGCTCACACTCACAAATATAAAGTCCACGCATGTTGGAGACGAACCGACCCAATTAGCCATGGAAATCAATCGGCCTAAATGATCATATGGTCTCTATAGTTGGTCTTTCCTCAAATGTCTTATATACTTCTTTTGTAATCCACCGAATGAGACTTCACAGCGTTTTTTATATAATCAATATTTGCTAGAATTTGATTTTACCTCTTACAAAACGGGTGCAAATATGTTAATTTTAACAGATTTTATCGTTTGGAAAACTTACGTCTTTAGCTTTTTTCACAGTATTTATATTAGGTAAAGTTTCATACGATGATGTGAGTGTTTACCATAGTTGGTGAATACTTTTGTTTTTGGTTTTTTTGAACTGCTGGTTTTTCCTTCAACCTATAAAATGGCCCATTTCTTCCTCAAGAATAGGAAGAAAATTAAAAATAAAATAAAAAATTACACAGTAAAGCATCCCTGCATAATCGGGCACCCTTCTCTCCTCTCTACCCAGCCACGGTGGCGTCCCTGACCTGCTCACCTCCCCAAATTTTTACCATCAATAATTAAACATATTGGTGATAAAAAAAATTAAACATATTGAATTAAAAAGTACCTGGAAAAAAAAAACAGAGAATAAATCCAGCAAGCTACGGCTTCAAAGCAATCCTTTTTGTCATTTTGGATTAACCCGAAGAAGTACTGGACCAGCGTCTATGAATTGGACCCGACTATAGGTACCGAACAGGGTATTGAAAATGTACTAACGGCATGCGGGGCTTATTTTTGAGTCCCAAACGAATAATTCAACATTTCATTAATTTAAAAAATAATTTTTCAGATAATCATATAAAAATTCAGCTCAATTGAATATGTGTAAACGTTTAGTCCAAATTTCAAGTTTTCATTCAGAATTCATGATCCTAAATTATGAATGAGATTTTGGAATATTGGATCACCCACTTACGCATACCCAACTGGATTGAATTTTTATAGAGACATAAAATTAATTTGAAATTAATAAACGGATTATTTGTGCGAGACCAAAAATAAGCCCCACATACCGTTAGTACATTTTCGATACACTTAGCATTTTCGTTAGAATTGAGAATCGAATTTGGAATATTGGATCATACACATATCCAATTGCACTGAATATTTACAGTAATATTCAAAAAATTAATTTAAAACTAATGAACAATTCGGACTATTCATGTGCAACCGAAAAAAAGTCCCATAAGCCGTTGTAAATTTTCGATCTGGACCATTTTTTTGTTTTGCCTAAATGACCCATTTCACACTCAAGAATTATCATAACAGAAGAAGAAAAGTCAAAAGTAACAAACCATCCCTATATAATCGGATCCCAACTATATCATCACCAACTGCACTTCCCAATCCCCCTCTCTCTCTCTCTCTCTCTCTCCTCAACCATGGCGGCGTCCCTGACCTGCTCAGCAGATCAACTCGCCCAATACTTGGGCCCAAACGCCACCGACGCCGCCGCCTACATCTGCTCCCAATTCACCACCGTCAACGACAGGTTCACCGACACCGCCTACGCCGTCGACTCCACCTACCTCCTCTTCTCCGCCTACCTCGTCTTCTCCATGCAGCTCGGCTTCGCCATGCTCTGCGCCGGCTCCGTCCGTGCCAAGAACACCATGAACATCATGCTCACCAACGTCCTCGACGCCGCCGCCGGCGGTCTCTTCTACTACCTCTTCGGCTTCGCCTTCGCCTTCGGCTCCCCTTCCAACGGCTTCATCGGCCGCCACAACTTCGCCCTCAAATCCGTCCCTAACCCTCTCTTCGACTACAGCTATTTCTTGTACCAGTGGGCGTTTGCGATAGCCGCGGCTGGGATTACGAGCGGCTCGATCGCCGAGCGGACTCAGTTCGTGGCGTACCTGGTTTACTCGTCGTTTTTGACCGGATTCGTTTACCCGGTTGTTTCTCATTGGTTTTGGTCGCCTGATGGGTGGGCCAGCGCGTCGAACACGGATAATTTGTTATTCGGATCTGGAGTTATTGATTTTGCCGGGTCAGGTGTTGTTCACATGGTGGGTGGAATTGCAGGTACAGCTCACTTGACTTATCTTATCTTTTGTTATTTTTATCATATAAAAAAATATAAAAGTATATTTTAGCAATCCTTTTTCTCGATTTTTTTAGATTAATTTTTGTTTTTGAGTTCTCGTTGATTTGGGTCCATTTCTTCGAGTTTATTTTTTTTAAATCTTTTTGATGGGCAAAAATTCAGGAGTAAAATACTATGTTCACAATTTTGAAAAGTTAACTAAACATAAAAAGAAGGAATCGGATCCTTAGGATTGGAGAAAACCGTCCAAATCTAGACCATCCATTGTACAAATTGCAATCAATGGATTGGACTTGCTTAACTGATTAACTCCAAAGCGTTGATTGCAATAATGGACGGATTAGATTGCAATTGTTCCCTCGAATTTATATTCAAGGCCAAAGAAGATCCGATTCCTAAAACAAATAAACGAACACATTATTATTATTTATTGATAATTCCTCACTAATTGAAAAAATATATATTTAAAGTGAAAATGAGTCAACTGATAAACTAGTAAAACATTCCAATTTCATTGCTTTGGTCTGGATTTTCTATATTAATTGATGGGCGGATATTACATTAGTTTATGTGAGAGTCTATATTTAGAGTATTTTTTAAGTCTCATCACACATGGGCAACCATCACTCCATTATTGCTTCATTCCGTGCAGTTATTGTAGAAAAAATAATATTGAATCATTTAGACATTTAATATTTGTGGTATTCGTTTTTTTATAATAAAGCTTGTGAAGAATTTACCAACATCTCTCCCTAATTTTCTAGTCCCTATTATTCTAGATATTAATGCTGTGGGACAGTCAACAGAATATAATAAATATTTCCCATAAAATACCGTTCTGGATTACTTTAGGAAAAATTTCAAATAAACCCCTAAACTTCCACCTCAATGGTTAATAGAGACTTGAATCTTCTTTTATTTCAATTAGACACCTGATCAAATTGGCCGTATCAAATTGGGTACTCGATGTCAATTTCTGTCCATGTGTTAACGGAAATTGCACGCATGTGTTTTGGTCACATGTTTGGATGTTAGATGGCAAAATGCACCCTATTCGGCCGGCCTTTGGCAAAATGCATGGCTCAGATCAAATCTAAACAATAGCTCTCACATGGGGTTAGATTTGATTCGAACCGTTCATGTTAGCAACAGACGGCCGAATGAGTGCATGGCACAAGAAACCCACCTCCGGCATATCAGTTTTGGTTGAAATAATTTTCTTGACTACAACTAAATGGAATAAAATATTTTCCACAACATGTAATGGGAAACTTTAACACTTTGTTTGGTTAAGTTCTCAAAACCGGTTCTCTCTTTTTCAAGTGGTCCCCACCACATGCAACACATGAGTTTCTCTCTCCTCCCCATTTTTGGAAATGCTAGTATAGTTCACATTTTGTGCAAAATGGATCCGTGGGGCCCACTTTGAAGACCCACACAAATGATCCGCGCCGGTCATTAATTTTTTAAATTATTTTTTGGCTCAGTCCTAAAAAATCAAATCATTCAAAAAATTATAAGTAGTTGATCCGTCTTCTAATTATTCATTCACAATTTAGGATCCTGAATTTTGACAGAAGTTTGAAAGAAAGTTAGACAACTTGATCAAATTCTTAAAATTATACGATTGACCTGATTTTTTTCTGCATGACTCAAAGAATAATTTTAGAACTAATGGACGGCTTGGATCATTTGTGTAAGTCTTTGAAGTGGGCCCCATGGACCCATTTTGCACAAAATGTGAACTATACTGATATTTCCGAAAATGGTGAGGAGAAAGAAACTCATGTGTTGCATGTGGTGGGGACCACTTGAAAAAGAGAGAACCGGTTTTGAGAACTTAACCAAACAAAGCCTAAAGCATTTTTTTATTTTATTTTGGGGATGCAAGTATACAACCTTTTGACATGAGTGGAATATTTTTAAGTCAGTAATTTATAACTTCCCCCTCGTATTTTTACAAAGATTTAATAGTATTCAATTTCTTGATATCTCAATGATTTTTTGCAGGATTATATGGGGCACTAATTGAAGGTCCAAGAATCGGCCGGTTCGACCACTCGGGTCGGGCCGTAGCCCTGCGTGGCCACAGCGCTTCACTCGTGGTACTTGGCACCTTCTTACTCTGGTTCGGGTGGTACGGGTTCAACCCGGGTTCATTTGCCAAAATCCTAAGTCCTTACACCAGCGGCAGTTACTACGGGCAGTGGAGCGCCGTCGGCAGGACTGCCGTCACCACCACATTAGCCGGTTGCACGGCGGCCCTAACCACCCTTTTCGGTAAAAGAATCCTCTCCGGCCACTGGAACGTCACCGACGTCTGCAACGGCCTATTGGGCGGATTCGCGGCGATAACCGCCGGTTGCTCCGTCGTGGAGCCGTGGGCGGCGATCATTTGCGGGTTCGTGGCTGCAATGGTCTTAATAGGTTGCAACAAGCTGGCGGAGAAGGTCAAATTCGACGACCCATTGGAGGCGGCGCAGCTCCACGGAGGGTGCGGAGCGTGGGGGGTGATTTTCACGGCGCTATTCGCGACGGAGAAGTACGTGAACGAGGTTTACCCGGGTAAACCCGGCCGCCCGTACGGGTTGTTCATGGGCGGCGGAGGGCGGTTGTTGGCGGCGCACGTGATCCAGATTTTGGTGATTATTGGGTGGGTCAGTGCTACCATGGGTCCCCTGTTTTTTATTCTTCACAAGTTTAATTTGCTCCGGATATCGGCGGAGGATGAGATGTCGGGTATGGATCTGACCCGACATGGCGGGTTTGCTTATGTGTATCATGAAGATGGTGATGAGGGGAATAAACATGGGATCCAGATGAGGAAGATAGAACCAGCAGCTCAAATTTAGGGAAATTTCTTTTTATGTCAATTTTTTTCTTCTTTTTATGTCAATTTTTTTCTTTTCCCTTTTTGTTTTTTAGTATGATTAGGTTGTGAAGATTCTATTATGTGTGTATGATAATTATTCGGGTTGGGGATAATGGAAATATGAACTGGATTCGTTTGTTTTTGTCTCAAGCACTTTGTGGAGAATCTCCTTTTTCTTCTCTTTTTGATGACCCTTTTCACTGAAAATTGTAAAAGATTAGATTTTTTATTTTTGCCATTTGATATACATGAGTGGGGAATTAGAGAATTAGGCGTGTTTTGGCTAAAGTAGTAAACTAAACTTTTTTATTTTTTTGGTGCTTTAAATGCTTGTACAAAAAGTAGAAAAATTTAGTTTACTAGTTTAGTCAAACCCCACCTTAGTCTTGAGGTTATCCATAGCCATAAACCTTAAACACCTTTGCTGAGGCTCGAACCCTGATCTCCCTTGTGAGAGTATTAGGAGATAATCGCTAGGTTACAAACCAAGAAAGATTAGATTAGGCAAGTAGTCTTTGAGTTGGACTCATCCGGAAAAAAAAAGGGAAGGAAAAGGAATTACTCCCTCCGTCCTAAGGTTGTTTTTACTTTCACCGTTGATGTCACCTTAAAAATTATTTATATTTTCACATTTATAATGTTGTATATATGCAAAATGAATTTTTTTGATAAATCTATGAAACAAAAGTTTTCAAAAGTATAAAAAATCATTGTAGATTGAAAGATATATGCAATTGAAAAATGACATACATATCAACTCAAAGGAAAAAAAAAAGTAGAATGAAAATGAAAATGAAAAAATAATCCGGATCCTCTCCCATCCATATTTTCAATTTGAGGAGAAATTCCATTTCTAGAATGTCCATTAATACATTCAATGGTTTGAATTGACTCGTAAATTCTTAAGAGGTAGAGGTAATACATTCAATGGTTTGAATTCACTCATAAATTCTTAAGAGGTAGAGTAAACTTTCACCCGTAAGAGTTTAGTCACAAATTCAAGCCATGTCATTGATTGCAGCAAATGGACAATCTAGATCACGACCATCTCCTTTAGTCTATGTTGAACCGGAGAGGATCCGGTTGAAAAGAAGTGAGGTCTACTATTTCAAAGGTAGCATTAACATGCATCCCATTTGATACTTTGAAAATATTTGTTAAAGTTATGTTACAAGGCAAAAAAAATTACTTTAAAAAGTATGTTACACGACCAAATATATTACTCCTTCAGTTCTCAAATACGTAGTTTAGTATTTTGTTTTAGGAAGTCTTTAGTGTCAATTCTAAAAAGTTAATGGGTGAAAGATTATATAATTATTGTCTTTTTGAAAAGTTAATAGGTAAAGTGTAAATAATTAAAAGTAAAGAATAATATTGAAAAATTAAAATAAAAGTTAATGGAAAAAATATAACGATAATATCACTTTTATAAATTCAAATTGTGAAACTGGACACTTGAGCAGGGACACCAGGGAGGGAGCTTAGTAAGGAATAATTAACCACAAGGATTCGCACTCACGAGGTTTGAACATGGCCTCCAATTCCATGACCTCAATAGTAGGGGAGTCTAGAAAGTGCCCACTGAACTAGAGCCCACGAGCGAATGATGAATGACAAAAAAAAAAAAAAAAACAAGAGCCCACAAGCGAGCGGATAGGGTTTGCGGTTGCTTCTTTGAACTTTACTTGCTAAGAAAAACTTGAGTGAAAATAGGATAAGAGTTGTGCTCCTTCGGTACATCTGGGCCATCAAGTTTTTATCCTATTGGCTAAAGGAATCAAACTTCCAATGATGTATTTTTATGTTCTTTTAGCCAAACAATATTGAGAAGAGCCCTCCTTCTTCGTATAAGAGACACTTGGTAAAATTGAGGCCCCACTGGGAACATGTACATGTGAACAAAGTGGTTCAAGTCCCACTCTGCCTTCAATTTCAAATGCATACACATTCTGCTAGTTGGATTATTCTAACAAAATCTCAACAGAGAATAATTATATCAACTTGTGCTGCTGTGCAACAAATTGGAAGTTCTGTTCATCCATGGGAAAAGGAAGATTGCAAAAATAATGGATATTATTATTTGCTAGTAATGCATTTGCCGAAATTGAGAATCTGGTCCCTGTAAACTCCACAAAGTTCGGTTATCTTGTCGTTGGCAATCCCATTGTCAAACCACACATTTACTTGTACCCTATTTTCATCGAATCTGTAATTTTTACTTTCTAGAATGTTTGTTTAGGTTGTGGAAATGAATCACTTCCACATGTAATGTTTTGTGAGCACAGTAGTACTTAGTTAAGTATTTTCGGAAGTCAATAAAGTCATTTCAGCATTGCCGATCTTGCTCAAGTAACCTGTCCAGCAAGCCATCTGTTCACTAGTGCATTTCAGTAGTGCATAACTTGCTCAAGCAACTCGTCAAGTAAGTCATCTGTTTGCCAGTTGCTCAAGCAACTTGTTTCTTGCTTGAGCAACCGCTATGCGCCTATATATTCGCATCAGCTAAGTTAAATGTAAACTGAGCAGCCTACGTTTCAAAAGGTTGTGCTTTCATCTCTATTCATTCAACTGTAAAGGTTGATGTATCTTGAAGAAATTCTGAGACCCATGGTTCGGTGATCTTACACAAATCAACTTCAAGAGGTTGGTATCATTCATCTTCACTCAAATAGTAAAAGCAAATCCTTTCATGGAGTTTGAAAGGTGATTCGTTTGTAAGGCTAGATGACTCAAGACTTGGCGATCATGCATGTGTGTGATGTATGTGGATTCGGCAAGTAGGGCTTAGGATTCGTGGTGAGGATACACGGTCATCGAGTAAGTCTACTTGTAATCACACATTGATTTAGTGCATGATTACTTCCCTATTTTTTTTTTTTTTTATCCTTTTCGGGGTTTTTCCACGTAAATCTTGTGCCTTGTTTATTAAGCGTTTTAGTTTGAAGTAGTTTTTATTCATCACATCGTTTTAGGAATTTCAAATGGTATCAGAGCCAGGAGACCATGGGTTTGAGTTGCTGGAGCGTCATCGTGAGGGAGAGATTGTTGGGCCCGGAGTGCCCCCATGGATTTGGTTACACAATGCCACTCCCTGCGGCTGCTCTAATAACAGACTTGTGGGTGCAATGTCGAATGTCATAAAAGACTTACTTAAAACCCTCTCCTAATACCAATTGGTTTTAGGAGAGTTGGTGGAAGAGCAATCCGACATGGGTGTTAGAACAAAAATGGGCCTGGCTCCTCTCCAGTAACGGAAGAGGAGCTTCACGTTTAGTTCTGCCCTTTTTGGGTCCATATCGGATCCACATTGATATCCGAATAGTATATAATTTAGATTTCATCGAGTACTTCAATAATGCAAAAAATTGTTTACCGTTTGATAACTAATTGGATCACATTAATTTTAAAAATGTACTACACACATTGAATCGAAATCATTTTTCTCATATTTTCATGGTAAATGCTTTTTGATCAGCTATTGAATGGTACCTGATCAGCATGTATTTTGGTAAAGTTGAAATAATCGATGAGATCTACACAACGTACCATTCCAAACATCAACTCGGGCCCGATATGAGCCCGAAAAGGGCAAAACTGGATGGGTAGCTCTTCTAGCAAAGGTCATCGGTGGTGACGGAAGGTTGATGAGTCGTCACATGCTCCTCTAAAGTCCTTTTGGAAATTGTAGACAAATCATCACACGATCCTTTTCCAGAACCACAAAGGTTGATGAGTCAAAATGAAAATAAAAGCAAACCAATAGATTAGAGGTTTGGTATGCATCACTGTCACCTTGGAAAGTTAGCTGCTTCCTGGTTCCAGATAGGAAAATTCCTAAAAGCTTCACGGAAATACACCTTTTGCAATCGGCAAATATATGGGTACCGATCAAACGGGGACAAATCACGTACCGACGGCGCCGGAGACCCCGTGTGGGTTCTAAACGGCCAATCCGAGCCGTTCATCGTGCTCAGAATCAAAATCCGAGTGGGTCCTCGCAGGAATCAAGGCCATCGGACGGCTGTATGTGCTCGATCCAAAATCACCCCATTTCGTGGAAACATTTTTGCACGAAATGGGGTGATTTTGGATCGAGCACTTACAGCCGTCCGATGGCATCGATTCTCACGTAGACCCACTTGGATTTTGATTCTGAGCACGATGAACGGGTCGGATTGACCGTTTGGGACCCACACAGGGTCTCCGGCACTGTCGATAAGTGGTGGGTCCCCTTTAATCGGTACATATAGCATTGTTCGCAATCTCTGAAGGCAGCCAGCACGTTTGATTTAGGTCGGATTCAGATTATATACTCCTAGTCCCTCCGTATAAGAATATATATAATAATATTAAGAACATGTAATTTTCGGATAAAATAACCAAACACTTAATTTTATATTTTTTGGAATTTTTTCGATTAAAGAATTAATCAGATCTTTAATTTTGTGCGGATAAACTAAAAAATATCAAGTACGAAAGTTAAAGGTGTTTTCATGGCAGACTATCATTTTGGGACTGATGGATTATACGCAAAACTCTCTGATCTGGTTTAGTAAAAAATGCAAAACTCTCTGATAAGCCCCTTCACTTATTGGATTAGATGTACTCCTAATAGAAATAAGGTGGTGTGGCCGTATGAAAGGACAGTACTATGCGTACAGATTCGGGTACAGAATTCATATAAATAAGTTTTGATTTGGGCCCACTCATGAATGATCAGAGTCGTTCATGGTTTTCAAAATAATGTTTACTTTGTACTCCCTAAGTAATTAGCTCATCGAATATCGTTAAGTGCTCCATCGGTTCATCCAGTTTTTTGATGGATGAACCAATGGCAGATTTAGCAATATCCCATTGAGCTAATTTTTTACAAGGCACTAGTAAACATTATTTTGAAAAATAGGAAAGGCTCTGATTATTCGTGTGGGGCCTGGAGTGGACCCAAACCAACAAATTTGTGCAAAAGGACAGTATACTATGCGTACATATTTGGGGTACTGAATTCCTATAAATCGATTGGTTTGGGCCCACTCCGGATCTCACATGAATGATTGAAGTTGTTCATGTTTTCAAAATAATGTTTACTTGTGCCCCATAAAAAATCAGCTCAATCGGATATTGCTAAGTCTGCCATCGGTTATTGAGCTAATTTTTTACAAGGCGCAAGTAAACATTACTTTAAAAAACATGAAAGGCTCTAATTATTCGTGTGGAGGCCAGAGTGGACCCAAACCAACAAATTTGTACAAAATCTGCACCCCCAAATATTTATCCCTTACGAAATTGGTGCTACTTCATTTGTCCAAATTTATTCCGTAGTGTTTTTTAGAGATTCCAACTTATTCAGAGGACATTATCATGTCCTAATTTATTAGTCGTTTTTGAAGATTCCAACTTATTTAATCACTGCTAACCACAACCGAATTACAAAATAACAGGTGAAATTTCTACTCTGTTCAAAAAATATAGTAATAAGTAACATTGGTCGTTCCAATTTCCACCTTAATTTACACGAAAGGCATTACCAAATGTGAAATGATGGCTTCGATAGATAATAGAGAAACCATTTAAAGGAGGATTGTTCATATTTTAAGCAAAATATATATGACATGGGTGAGGTTTTTTTTCCTTCTAGTAGGGGCGACCGCCCCTACTGACTCCATCCCGGGGATGCGTCTGGCGCCTGCTACCAAATTTAGAAACCTCAATGTTCCATGCTATTTGCTAGTAATATTCTCTACGTATTGTGTAGTTCAATTGCCGTGAGATGCTTCCATTTACAATGTAGTAATATTGTCCAGTCACAATGATTATGGAAATGAACTGACAATCATTTGCAACAGTGAAGTTCTTTTCTTTCTTTCTTTTTTGAGGAGCAAAGGTAGAGTTGCTGAAGAAGAAACTCGTTCAAGGGCGGGTTTTCCGTTAGATAAAATGAGGTGATTTTATTACCCTTTCACCTCATTTGATAAAATGAGGCATTTGATAAAATGAGTCTACTGTAGAAGAGGGAAGGACAAAAGAGAAAATTACGGCTTTGCCTCCAGATTCATTTGAAATGTTCATTTTTATTATATATGGTGGGGCCCCTTAAAGAAAAAGAAGGGCAAAATGATAAATGATGCATTGGGTGGTGATGTAATCACACTTGGATTTTATCTAATGAGAAAGAGAGTGATTTTATCAAATGCGTGATTTTATGAGATTTCCCATAAAATCTAACGGAAAACTCGGCCCAAGTCTGAAACTGAACACAGTAAGGAACAAATTATAGCCCTTCAGCAAAGGCTCAAAGTGCTGATCCTCAAGGAACACAAAGCTGTTGCAACTGATGAGGATAGTTGATTAAGGCTGCAAAGACTGAAGGATTTGGAGGAGGAAGCTGAGGGATTGAGGAATATTGCTAATCATAGTCTTGAAAATTCTTATTTGGCTTTGAAGCTGGAGAACGCTCAAGTACTTGCAGGTTCTGCTTTAGAAAGATCAAGACTCAAGAGGTACTCGGCACATTCCTTGTCGATGAATTTCTTGTTTGTAGGGCCAGTTTGGGCTACCATTGCCTGTTTCATTATTTCTTAGCAAAGATGTTTAGTCAAAGAAATTTATGCATTGTGCACTAAGAAACCTTTTGCTGCTATACAATTTGATCTTTATGAGCACTGCTTACGATGTTTGCTATGCATTTTGTCTAATATCCCCATTACTATTGGTTTTTACCACTTTAGTCACTCACTTAGGGTAATTACATCATCCTACAACACAACTTCGATTCCTTCTTTGTTGTTTGTCTTAAAGCTGTTTCCAGAAAGAACCAGGGGTGGGTGTTGTGCACTCCTCGGTCGTCCGATCATATTTTGGACGGCCGAATGTATTCAGTAATTTAATTTAGTTTTAATTTAATTATTATACCGGTAAAAAATCAAAACACATCTGGGCCTACTAAAAAACAATAAGCACGACGTGCGTTGCAAGTTGCCTCACAGTAGTATCCATCAAGGTTATTAATGCCGTAACGTACCGGCCAGTACGTACCGGTTTTGTATAAAAAACGGTACCAAGGAACCCCAATACCGTACCGTGTCCAATACCGGGCCATACCGGTCGGGTACTGGCCGTACTGACAAATATCCGCCGTACCGGCCGATACCGGCCGATTTTGTAAAAAACAAGGGCAAAACAGAGCTGCCCCCGTATTTCGGTCATAATTTTTTACTCCGAACTCCGATCGAGGCAAGTTATATATCAAAATTTAAGAGAATTTCAAGATCTACAAGATTGTAGTTATGCACTTTTTCTAATTTGGTCTCGATGTGACCCAAAAACCATGATTTCGGAACGGACAGATTATAAAAAAAACTTTGTGATGCATGGGTTCAACTTCTATCACTACCAAACATCAAATACAACAAGTATGGACTAAATATACATAGATTAAGTGGGTTTAAGGGCCTATACATATATAGATAGAGTTGATTTGAAGAAAATGGGATTGAAATGCCATGTTTTGTGGCAAATTTGGTGTCTCTTGAACCCTCCCCTATACATATAGATAGAGTTGTTGTAAATCCGATACGGTACCCGGTATCGACCGTACCAATAGGAAAATCGGTACTCGAGCCGATACGGTATTCAGAACCTTGGTATCCATAAAGGGAGAAGTGATTTTCGGTGTGACTAGTTATGTGAAGCTCCATCACAAATATTAATTTCTATAATTACCCCTCCAATATTAAATATTTACAGCTGTTTTCAACATGCGATTGAATAATCGTTATGGGCAAAATAGTAAAAGCCACTCACCATAACTACCACCCCGGATGACACTCAGGAATACAGACTGGGTGATGATCCTATTTTTCGTCATCAGAGTTCCTTGTTCAAACTCACGCTTATTTCCTCTAATTGTATAAGATAGAGTTGGATCCGGAGTGACAAAAAACTTGCAAGATTTTGTTCTAATCAAGTTGTTTTTTCTCGACTTGTATAAGCATCGCTTTGTGCCCCTAACCTTGTGGATCCCTAAAGCCAACCAAAACATACGAGTATTCTACCACAAATCCACTATGCGTAACAAGCCGACTCATAGCTATATATAGATACATTTACGTATGTGTATCCTCCTGTATAAAAGTTTGAAGGAAGGAAATTTCTAGATATATCTTCAATTTCCAAAATTGCCGAAGTTTATACCTTACAATTCCTTCGAGGTATGAAATACAAAAAATGTCGCAATATCTTAGAGTAACCTGTTCACTGGGGTAATTTTGTGTTTTGGCGGAGGTGTAACTTTTTTTATGGAAATGGGAGAAGTGTAACTTGTTAGGCCATGTTGGTGATGAAAATCTAGTTGCAAATTAGGGAAATTTGCCAAATTATTTTTTTAGAAAATTTGACTTTCCATTTCATGGGTTATCCTTTCTGTTAATTTGGGCGTAAAAATTACCGACCTTTGCACTCAAGTTGGAAGTTTCAGGAGTGTATGTGTGAGGCTGATACACCCAGCACACTATACCGCTTAACAATGCTATAACCACAACCACTATATACACCCACACTTACAAGTGTGTGTGTATGAGCTCCACATACACTAGATGTGTAAGTGTGTGCTTGTGAGTGTTGGTGCGTATGTTTCCCGTGTTTTTAGCACCAATTGCTAAAAGCTACTAATTTCCATAATAGTACTAAAAATTAAATTGCTAAAAGTCAATTAACTAAAAACCGAGTTGCTAAAAGTCAATTTCTCCCATGTACTCTGTTTGCTAAAAGAAAGTTGATAAAATCACATTTGTACTTTAGGACAAAGTGGAGGTGCTAAAAGCTTTGCTTTTGGGAAACTCATGGCGTTTGGTGTATCTTTTTTTGCTACACCACAGTGTCTGAGGTCCCACACATTTAGGTGAGTGTTTGTGTATTTGGGTCAGTGGCGACTACAGAATTTTCATCCAGCTCTGACAAAAATACACAGCGTGTCCCTGATTGAAAGTTGTATGCAAAAAAAAAAAAAAACTCTGACTAGGCAAAAGAAACATATCCATTACATTGTTTTAACAAAAAAGACTC
This sequence comes from Gaultheria prostrata, assembly GCA_036023075.1. Classification (NCBI taxonomy): domain Eukaryota; kingdom Viridiplantae; phylum Streptophyta; class Magnoliopsida; order Ericales; family Ericaceae; genus Gaultheria; species Gaultheria prostrata. Next base: position 113 of record JAXBDA010000841.1, on the reverse strand, counting down.
CAATATATTACAATATCCCACGACGAGTCTTCATATTTTTAGAATTTGAGTTCTTTTTTTGCCGACACAGAGAGAGAATAGAGAAGCATCCATTCCAGTATCCCCCCACCCCC